>CM062819.1:151997524-152262524 GCA_031772625.1 Pinus tabuliformis | reverse complement strand
TCTTTGAAAAATATTTCCAATGGTATGTTGAAGTCCATAAATGGATCTTGGGATCAAAAGTTGTTGATAATTGAAGTAAGGATCTTTAAGTCCTTCGGATCAGGCCGAATTTCAGAACTAGGGAAGCAAGCTGAATATTAGTACCCTGATTCTTGAAACTTTAGATCTTTGAGAGATCAAATATTGGAGGTTGGAGATTTTGTAATCTCAATATAATGTGTTTTTGAGAAAGTTTTGATATCATGCCAGGGAGCCAATTCTCGAAACTTCAAAGATTTGGGAGGTAGGAATCTTGGCATTGTGACTAATGTGTTTTCCTTGATGGAAACCTACTTGATGAGTTGTCTTTTGATGGAAACCTACTTAATGAAGATGTCAACAGTATGTGTCTACATGTGACAAAGAGTTTAGTCAAAGGCATAGTAGTTGAGAGACAAAGAAATGATAAAGATGAAGTTTGAAGAAGTATACACAGGTTCTATGAACCAAAGTCGCGTACACACGTGGGTATGAAGATGAAAAGGTGTGTATAATTTCTACACCATGGCATTCTAAATACCAAGGGTCTTTACCATAGTATTAACCCATGGTATTGATTCCAACAACAGATATTTGATCCCGCCAAAGAATACCATCAACATTAGTGTGGTTTTTACTTGTGGTATTGGATTAGGGCTAAGCTATATAAGGAGATGAAGATTAAAGTACTTTGGTGTGAAAGTAATGAATATTTTATGAAGATTTAGATCTGAAGCGAGTGTGCATGTAATGGGATACTAATGAATTGTTTGATCTGAAGCTAAGTATGCACCCGAGAATATGATTATGGATCAGATCTAATATAAATGAAATGACTATATTGATAATGGATTGATTTGATCTGTGATATTATGTCTGACGCATGTTTTATTATGTATGTTGAGAGATGAGTTTGTTTTGAAGGTATGATGTGCAACAAAGTTATAAGTCAATAATTGCGTATCTGTATGTGGGTTTGATAACTTGAAATGCATGTACATACATGGATTTAATGTTGCTAAGTCACATATCTATTCAGATCTATACGCAGGTTTAATTCTTGAAAAGCGTGTATACATGCGGAAGTGTTTTGTGCAAAGAATGTATATAAGCTATTGTTTTGTTGAATAAGATGTCTGATGAGCCTTTTTTTATTTCCGTTGTCTGTCAATGAAGTATTACTTAATGATCTGGGCTTATCAGTGATGATTGAAGTTGAATTGTTTGATTGAGAGTGATGATGCTACTAGTTGTATGTGATTGAAGTTCTGTGATGATTCTTTGATGATTTCAGAATGATTCAGTGGTTCAACAGTTAACTCAGAGTGTGTTTCAAAATGACAATGATTTAGTTTTATGGTACAATGTTTTGAGATCTCTACATGGGTATGCTTCAAGGAAGTTGCTTAGACACGCGGGTTTGCTAAAGTAAAGTAGTGTATATATTCTGACATTTTATTGATCAGGGCTTTTAGTTGGTTCAGTAAGTTAATGCATTTTTTGGGTTCAGTATTGGTATTCTAGTTACAATGATCTAACTGTCTTGGATATTTGAGAACAAATTGATTGATTTGGGTCTCAGTTGGTTCAGTGATTGGTTGATTTAGTTGGTTCAATGATTGAGTGATTTTTTGTAGTGATCAGTTTCAGTTTTGATACTTGTTATTGGGATTAAATGATGGTAGTGGATTCAGTCCGAAAATTTGATGAAAAGTGGCCTACAAGTTGTGATTTTTTGTAATAGGTGGATCGAGTGTAAAAATTTATGAAATGTGGTCCACAAAGGTGTTGAGGGTTGGAGCTCCCTACCAGTGGGTGCCGATAAACGTGATCAGGACATAGGAGCTCCCTTCTAGTGGGTGCAAATGAACATGATCAAGGGGTAGGAGCTTCCTTCCGATGGGTGCTGATAAACGAGATAATGGGGTTGGATCTCCCTTCGAGTGGGTGCTGGAGAACAAGAGAAGGTTGTAGCCTTCTGCAGGTGGGTACCTATGTGCTGGTATGAGTCTGCACCAATACAAGATGTAAGATGTTTTATTTATAATAAAAGATGAAGACAAACATGACATCAACGATGGTTTTTTCCCACATTGGGTTTCCACCTAAAAATCTTGGTGTTCATGTGTGTTGATTTATTGCTTATATGTGATGGTTTATTTTGTTCTTATTGCATGTGGTTACTGTTTAATTAAATCATATTGAAGTATTGATACATTTGTTTAAGTTAACTATATGATGAATTAACTAAAAAGTAAGTTAACGGGAAATGCGTTAGTTGTCTGCATAACAGTTGCATACATAAACAAGTTTCTTTCAGTAAATTCACGTACATAAATATGAGGAATAAAATAAAAAATTAAGTGACTTTAAAATACTGATTCACCCCCCCCCCCCCCCCCCTCTTAGTATTTTTTCCAAAAATTGGTACCATAACAAGTCATTAAGAAGAAGCTTGATCGCTTGAAGGAGATCTGTCAAGATGAGTAGTCAAGAAGGAGTATTTTCTATGAGGCCACCTTTATTTAATGGAACTAACTTTGTCTTTTGGAAAGCTAGGATGAGAGAATTTTTACAATGATTGGGAGATGATGTATGGGAAAATGTTGAAAGTGGATACTAATATCTAGCTGCCATTCCCACAAATACTGTAGGAAAGAAACGGTATGAAATCAATGCAAAGGATTTGAATGCCATCTTGGGAATTCTGGCCGAGACTGAGTTTGTGTAAGTAATGCTGCTGAATACAACAAAGGACATGTGGGCTAAGCTTATCCAAATTTATGAAGTCGACACCAAGGGAAAAAGTGCTAAACTCAAAACAATCAAAATACATTATGAGACACTGAAAATGCATGATGATGAAACCATTGCAACATTTTTTCTTAGAGTAGACGAAATTGTTAATTCCATGAGAAATCTTGGTGATGTAATAAAATATGTTACTGTTGTTGAAAAAAAATTAGATCACTAACTCCGAAGTTTGATTCCAAAGTCTCTGTTATTGAAGAAATGCAGGATCTGAAAAGTCTCACACTTGATCAACTCCATGGAATATTAACAAAATTTGAGATGAGGAAAGGTGGTCCTTCAGACATGAGAGAAGAAGCCTTCAAAGCCACATATAAAGGGAAACAGAAGGAAGCACCCAAAGACACAAGCTACATATCATATGAGGAAGAAGCAAACTTCGTGAGAAAGTTGCAAGTGGGTACTCGAAGATTCAGAGGTAAGCTTCCCTTTAAGTGTTTTTCTTGTGGAAGAGTAGGCCATTATGCATCTAAATGTCCTTATAGAGAAAATCATAAAGAGAATGGAAAGAATGTTTCTAGAATGAAGTTCTCTGATAAGAAAATATTTTACTCTAATGAAGAAAGTCATAACAAATCCGATGATCAAGAAAATTATGATTCAGATTCTAATAGTTCTTATCTAGTACTCATGGCTCTTGAATATCAATTAATTAATGAATCAGATAGTTATGAGGTAGATGATTTGATGAAAACTCTAAGGGATAATGATAAACTCGGGAATGTTAACAAATAATTGGAATCAAAAGGAAACAATATGATTGAAGAAATAAAGAGGTTAAAAATGGAATTATAAGCAACCAATAAAAGAACAGAAAGCATAAGAAAACAACTCCAAGAAAAGGAAAAGCAGTGTGAAACATTAGAATCCAAAAATATGACCCTAAAGGGATATTAGGAGAAGATTAACAAATGGTTAAAAGCTTATGAGTCTCTAGAGAATATTATTAATGAAAAATTCTCTCCTTTGATCAAGGTTGGCATTGGGTATGATCATACACAATGCAATGAAAAAAATCAGTGTAGTGTTGTGCAAAGCAAGGTTGAATCAAATTGCTCATCTGTAAGAAAATATTCTAGATAAAGGTCAAGATCAGTCCCTAGGAACGAAGGATTATTTTATGGATATTGTTTCACATGCAACTCATTTGGGCATAAGGCCACTAGTTGGAGGTCAAGTATATAGAACAAAACCAAGAGATGGGATAAGTTTCAACACATAATTAGAAATTGCAATCAGATATGGAGGAAGAATGAACCTCAGTGAGAAACGTAGTGAACATTGTCCCTATTGTAGTCCATTGGTTCTTGAAGCTTACTTCTCATAGTGAGTGCAGAAGTGATGTGAGGTACAAAACCTCATAAGAGCATAAGATGATTATCAGGTCCTCAAGATCAATGATGTATAATCTCGGTGGGAGAAATACATGTTTTGTCTTGATGATGATTCCCATGATTGTTCTAATATTGATGTTTCTTATATTACTAACAGTGCATATGGTGTAGTAACGATGAATATGAACATATAGTACAGGCTCAGGGGAAACTGAAGTTGTGAAGTTTCAATATTTTACTTTCTGTATGTGGATCCTATGAAGAAAAGTCGCGTATATACACAAGTTCTCATATGAATAGCGGCATATTTTTTTCTATGATGAAGAAAGAATGGGGCTGACTCAGAAAAAGGCTATGATATGCTTCAGACAATTATTGTTTGGCTTTCTGTTTCTGATGATTGATGGTTACAGTCTGTTGATGCTATTTAGAAGTGGTTTTGGATTTAATAATTTGTTTATGCCTTGATGGATATCCTATTGATGAAGATAATTTGACGTCCTTACTAATATATGAGATGATATGATCAGATCTGACAGTCAAAAGTTGGCAGAGGTTTAGGGGGAGAATTTTCTATACATCTAATAGTGCATTGTTGGCATTATGATTGCTTGAGAATTTCTTGTTACATAATGATGCTTATATTAATGATGTTGCTAAATATACTCATTTTGCTAAATTTTTTGAATGTTGCATCATGCTATGTTGCCATCATGGGTTTCCTATGTTAAAATCATGGATGATACTTATATATTGCTTGAGCCACATAGTTTTTATGATGCTACCAATAAGATTTATGATTATGGAAGATTCTTTTGATGATTCATATGGTACATATATTATGTTTCTCACATGAGTTCAAGGAGATAAACATACCTTAAGTATACAATCTCATTATTTGATGATGATGTCACTCATTACTTGTATGTTTCTATCATTATGCCTGCGAAGATGCATAAGTTACATATGGTACAGTTATGGATGATGATCCATGTAGTGCTTGGGTCTCAAATGTAAATGATATGCTGCACATAGTGTATTGTTTCAGGATTATTGCTCTTGATGGTATCAAGGATATGGGTTACTAACAAATTTTGATAGATGATGGTGAGCTCATGGTTTTCTATTGATGATTTTTCTCATTGATGAGAAGCTAGATACATATTAATATCTCTATGTCATGGGATATCATTGATGGGTGAATTACAGAGAAGGATCTTATGGATGATTACTTAAGTTTCATGTTGATGAAGTGGTGTTGGTTTGACAGTTCGTCTTATATGAATAAAATGGGCCAAGAGAATGATGTTATTGCAGGTTTCATGAAGACATCTGTGAAATGATACTTGGATACATGACATACTTAGTCACATATTGATGACGTTAAGGAATGATGCTACTTTGACCTATCTTACTTTATGATGATATGCTTGGTTCTCACATATGCTTGGTTGAGGCTATTCCTACAAAGGGAAAGAGAAAGTTTACCTTGATAAGCTCAAGAGGATGAGTTGATAGTTTATCTCTACAAAAAAAAAACTTATGATGTTGATGTTGCATACTTGGTCACAGATTGATGATATTGAAGCTAAATTTTCATATCTTGCATATTGATGATGAGTTATTGTTGCTACTATCTATGGTGTAGATCCTACATAGTATATGATGGTTGTTGAAGACTATCTTGGTATTGTTACCTCACAGTAGAGGTCTTTGGTATTAGTTATAAATCTCATATTTGTCATTTCATGTAAAGGTAATGTAAAGACCTATGATGTAATCATTGTAAAATTCAGTCATGTATGGACTATTGTGGTCAAGTCATGTAATCCCATCTTTTTGGGCATGTGATGTAATATGTAACCCCACTATGATTGGGTGATTGATGTAATTTTATGACCTTGGTGATAGGAGAATTCATAGTCAGCTGAGTCACAGAGTCACGTACTTCATTACAAATATTTGAGAAGTTTGTGCATTTGCTCAAGGGATGCATGGTCAGTATTCAATGTTCATACTCAGCAGAACAGATATACAACTCTCATGTCAACAAAAGGAGAGAAGACTTCATTCAACATTGGTCAGGCCTTTGCCCCTGATGTCAAAGTGGGAGAGTAACTTGGTGTTTGAAAATCTTGGTTCTTAGCTTGATGTGTTTTACAGGTATTTTCAGGTTGTGGTGACCAAACACCAAAGTAGTTTCCATCAAGTCTAAAGGGGGAGATTGTTGGCACTATGATTAATGTGTTGTCCTTGATGACAACCTACTTGATGATTTGTCTTTTTATGGCAACCTACTTCATGAATATGTCAATAGGACGTGTCTACATGTGACAAAGATTTTGGTCAGAGGCATAGCAGTTCAGAGATAGAGGAATGATAAAGATGAAGTTTGAAGAAGTATATATGGGTTCTGTGAACCAAATCTACATACACATGCAGGTATGAAGAAGAAAAGGCACGTATATTTTTCACACCATGGTATTCTAAATATCAAGGGTCTTTACTATAGTATTGACCCATGGTATTGAGCCCAACAATAGATATTTGATCCCGTCAAATAATACCATCGATATTAGTGTGGTTTTGACCTGTGGTATTAGATAAGGGCTAAGATATATAAGGAGATAAAGATCAAAGTACTTTTGTGTGCAAGTATTGAATATTTTGTGAAGAGTTAGATCTAAAGCGAGTGTTCATGTAATGGGCTACTAATGAATTGTTTGATTTGAAGCTACATATGCACCCAAGAATATGATGATAGATCGGATCTAATAGATATGGAATGACTATATTGATAATGGATTGATTTGATATGTGATATTATGTCTGACACATGTTTTACTATGTATGCCTCGAGATGGGTTTGTTCTAAAGTTCTAATGTGTAGAAAATCCTATAGATTCACAAGCTCTTTCAATGTACTAAAGCACAGGACAAAAATCTACTTCTACTTTCAACCAGTAGAAGCTAATAGATCGATAAAAACAATAATCAACAAGAGGAAGAAAATCAGTGGAACATAACACAATATGTATCTAGGGAAAGCCACGGCTCAAAACCCATACTATCTATATTGCATTAAATTAGAAATCAAAGATGAGTGAAGATACAAAGCTTGTTCTCACTAGAACAATTCCGCACAAGTATGCTCAACTCTCTCAGCTCACAAGCTAGCTCAAGCCAAATCCTTAGCCTATTCAACAACTCTCCAAGCCCCTAATCTCTTACATAATTCCTAGGATGAATAGCTCGTATTTAAAGGGAAATCATTCTTCCAAAACTGTGTAATCCAAACATAGGTCCTTATCTGATTGCATGCATGATAATTACAACTCAGTAAATCACACAACTGATAGTACATTGTCCCTGTACTCTAGTCTCAATTGGGTCTTTCTCATAATCGACATGAATGAGTTTATGATGGGGGAATCTTTAGTTAACTAGAGTGACACTTGTGGATGAAATAGTGCACCAACTGACTGTTAACTCTCTATTAGTTCCTCAAATAGTTTGGAACTAATTTAAATGAACATAACTCAGTAAACTGAGTGATCTAATTACAACTCACAATTAAACTCATCCTGGACACTTAAAACTTAGGGAGAACATATGCATGACTTCAGAAAGACTTCCAACTCGAAATTCCTAAGCTAATTGAGTTAATTAAGATTAATTAACTATTTACAAGTTGCTATGAGAATATAATTCGATCTTAATTCACAGATTAATTCAAGGACAAATTGAACTTGAATTTCTTGTTTCCATCTCTCAACACTCCCTCTCAACAAGAAATGGATTATCAACTACCCCGATCTTGTCTCTATTAAACTTGAATTTACATCTTGACAATGTCTTTGTCAAAATGTCAGTATCTTGCCCCTCCGTGGGAATTTACTCTAACCACATAATCCACCTCAATACACAATCTCTGAGATGATGATATCAGATATCAATATGCTTGGACCAATCATGAAAAACTAGATTTTCAGAGAGTTTGATACCACTCTAATTATCGCAGTAAATCATAGTTGGATCCATCTGCTGACCAAACAAACTAACCAGGATCTTCCTCATCTAAATGGCCTCACATGATGCCTGACTCGTAGCCATGTAATCTGCCTCTGCCGAACTGAGTGCAACTGATCTTTGTTTCTTGATGTATCAAGAAACTAATGTTGACCTAATATTGAATATCCCTCCTAATGCGCTTTTCCGACTAGATGGACTCCCTGCACAATCTACATTGGTGAAGCCTTGAAGCTTCACTCCCTCTGTCCATATGTACCATAATCCATACTGAGAAGTGCCCTTGAGGTATCTCAAAACATGCTTTGTCGCCTTCCAATATAGCTTGGTAGGCCTAACCATCGCTTGACGAAGCTGGTTAACTACATAGCACTTATCTGATCATGTGTTCACCAAGTACATGAGTGAACCCACAAGATGCTTGTAAACAATATCTTCCACTACTTCCCTTGAAGTAGCATCCTCCTCCCTCCAATTACCTACTAGAGGAGTCTCCATGGGTTTTCTTCTCTCCATGTGGAATCTCCTCAGTATCTCGTTGGCATACTTGCCCTAAGACACAAACAACTCCCCATCTCCCTACCATACCTCCATGCCAAGAAAGTAATGCATGAGCCCCATGTACTTCATCTCAAACTCTCTTGCAAGGCCCTCCTTGCAAGATTTTATCATCTGTTCATCACCTGTCAGTATGGGATCTGTTGTCTTCTCTATATTTTTTAGGTTAAAGGACTAAACACATAGGACATCATCAAAACCACTTTGGAAGTTGGGATCTAGCCCTGCCAGCTTCAAAGAGGGATCTATCTGTAAAATTCAGCTATGTTTGATGTGAATTTTAGGCTAGTTATTATTTTATTGATTGTTTTTTATTGGGTTTCTTGGTTGCCTAAACTGTTATGATTCCATTGGGCTATGGATTCTAAAGTTTAATTGGATCTGTGTCAAAATTTGAAGGAGTTTCACAGGGAAACCTAGGTTGTGCTAGTTGGATATTTTAGAATTTTAAATGGGTTATGAAACAGAAGAAATGTAAGATTCAATAAAAACTAAGGAGCAACGAAGGATTCCTTAATTTGACTTCAGCAGAAAGCATATAAATCACTAACAGCCAAAATAGGGTGTTCTGTATAACATTTCCCATTCGTCACAATTTATGTTATGTAATTAATCTTTTCAAAAATGACAAAGAAAGGAGACAATGATTAAACACCTGAACATAAGAAAAACATCACCAATTTGTACACCACATGAATCCTGCGAAGAATGTCCTTGTATTATTAATGCTTCTAGCAACTAGAAAATTACAATTCGCAGAGGAAATTATATTCAACAATCAACCTGTAATACTTCAAACTGTCAAGTGTTTATAGAATAATTAAAAAATGAATTACAAAATCGTTGTCTCAACTGACAGTGTATTATTAGCATTATCTAAACAATAAAATCGATCTTTTGCATAATCATAGACAAGGTGGACAGCAACATGAAGAAGTGGTTCCATTTTGGAGGATTCAGTTGTTGAATCAGCCTATAACTGTGCTGTGTTGGCTGATATGCTGGCGGATGTTCTCACTGCATTCGAGTTGTTTTTTACTCCAATAGATCACATAGTTGGTCCCACCTTTTTTAATATGGAATGGTTAACTTCTTTACCCTTTGGTAAATCTCATCAACTTCAATATACTTTGCAAATGTTTCCTTTACTGTGAAGATATGTTTTACCTCATGCTAGATAAAGAAGTCATTTCCCATTGCCTCTAAGAATGCTCTACCTGTCAGGCTGCCTTTTATACCATTCAGTTTAGTATTGTCTCTGACCACTTCCTTCATCTTTATAACATAATCTTCTTGAGTAATTAGTTTGTCATTAATCACATATATGTTGGTCAATCCTTTCTAATTTAATGCTTCAATCCTGTTGAAGAATCTGTTCACTCCCAACTCGATTGTTTCACATTTCTCCTCCAATTGAGTAATGAGATTTCTTTATTTAAAACCTTCTTGACTTCCAAGATGGTGGTAGTCATGTCATTAATTCCCAACTCTCCGACTTCATACTTATTCTTTGAATTTAGGAATTTGATGATGTTGGAAGCTTTTGTAGGCATGTCTCCCAGCTTCTCCCTTACTTCACTATTTATTTTAGTAGCCTTTTGTATCAGTTCCTTCTGCTCAAAAATGATT
Organism: Pinus tabuliformis; assembly: GCA_031772625.1. Taxonomy (NCBI): domain Eukaryota; kingdom Viridiplantae; phylum Streptophyta; class Pinopsida; order Pinales; family Pinaceae; genus Pinus; species Pinus tabuliformis. The sequence goes on along the minus strand of CM062819.1, from coordinate 152,252,145 downwards.
TGGATGCATGGCCAAATCTCATTAATGGAGTCCAAAATATCCATCCAAATGATTTGATGAATTTTTGTATCCTTCTCCATCCTCTGTATCCTCTCTAGCAACCTTTGTGACTTCTGTACTTCAGCCAAAGGAGAAGCTTCAGTTCTGGCTTTCTGTTCTTGCAGAGCTTTGACCTGCCCATGGAAATTCTTAATTTCTTCTAACTGGATTGAAATATTTTCCAGTGTCTTTGTCACCTGCTTGGCACTTGTAGCTTGATATGAAGAGGTTGTTGCAGTTGTAGTTCCTTTAGCTAGGATTTGTGTGATGGGTATAACATCCAGGGGGACTGTGGCTACCCTTTGACTCTGTTCTTTCTCTTTGATCATTTTCTCCATTTCTACCTCCATTTGTATGATCTGAACATTCTGCTCCATGATTAACTTCATCATGTCACCCTTCTGTGTCTCATTTTCTTCAATATCCTTAGTCAAGGGATCCTCTGTGGCTGGAAGTTTCAACTGCTTTCTCAATGCTGCAATGTCAATATTTTTCTTCTTGATGATCTCCTCTGCAGCATTTATCTCTTTAGGATCATATCCTATTTTGACTACCAAATATTCCAAAGATTTGATTCTATTGTCCTTTGCCAAAGAAGATATCTTCTCCATTTTTAACTAGGACTGAATGTTTGCATGTGAAACCTGCAACTTTGATAATGACATAGCAGTATTAGTTAAGGTAGAGGAAATCATCTCACTAGTTTGTTTATGCATCTCCATTTGATCAATGGGATGGATATCTTTGGTGTTGAATTCAAACGTTGTGCTCTTGTAATCTATTGGTGTCTTAGGATGTGGAATTTGGGCCTCAAGGAAGGTCATCTACATCCTTCCTTGTTTTGTATCAAAAACTGACAATAGTCTGCTCTGTGAACTGGAAGTCTACTTCCAAAACTGAGTGTAGGTGTTGTTCTTAAGAATTTCATTCTTAAGTTTGATCTCCCGGTACCTGTCAAAAACAATTTTTTCCTTTTCTCCTTGGACATTCTGTGAAGCTAACTCTGTATCTTTTTGACCTTGTGATAGTGAAGGTCTAGTAGGAGATGTAACAAACTTGCTTCTTGTATATGGTGTTTCTCTAATTATGATGGAAACTTGATCTTCTTCCTCATGTTTTGCATATGTCTTAAGAGTCATCTTATTTCTTTTCCTATAAATACTTATGAACTCCTTAGCCTCACTACTTGTTGTTGATGAGGATCCTTCCTCTCTATACCTTTTACTTGTTTTCTCTTGAGGAGTGGGAGTCTGTAAATTTGAAGTAGAAACCAATTTCTCTTCAGCTTCCTGTAATGTATTCTCTGCCCATACTGACTGGTTCACATATTTCTCTATCTCAGGCCTTGGGGTATGGATGTATGGAGTAGTTTTGTTTTCTACTCTCAACTTAGAAATGATACCCAAAGGGTCACAAGACTATGCAAAACTCAGGCTGAATTTCATCTCCTTAAGGATTTTATCTACCTCTTCTCCTACTAACCTGGTTTTGCATATGAAAGGTTCCACATGTGTCTTTATCCAAAATTGGGACTTCTTCTTTGCCACCACAAAGTGAATATCATATGAATTTAACATTTGTCTGATATATTCAAGGGAAAAAATGCTCATGGGGAGGTATTTTGGGAGCTTGTATGGTGCTAACTCGCATCCATAAACTCTGATTTCCGTGTAATTCTAGAATAAATACCAGTCTCTTGGCCTGATTTGTCAAATGCAGAATCCTCTTGATGTCTTCATTGATTTTGGGTTCTACTGAGATGTTTAGGATACTCATAGCTAGGTGAACAAACTATTCAATGAATTGTTTATAGGATAATTCTTGTTGTTCTTTCATCACTAAAGATGTCCAAAATATTACAGTCTCCTGGTTTCCCTCTTCATCTAGCTTCTGCATGGCAAAGCGGAACCTATCTTCTTGATAATACAAAAACATATAAACCAAAATTAAAGTGTACTTAAACACTTGTTCTATTGGAAATTTAAGAAACTTCTCATGGATGTTATCAGCCAGGAATTGACTGAAATTAAACAAAATAGATGGTTTGTTATCTGTGAAAAAGATGGAAAGGAAGCCTAGACTGGGCTCATCTACCCATTGATCAAAATAATAACCCAAAATGTATGAAATTATGGTTATGATCTATTTATCTTGATCAGGTAAGATTGAGGAAGGGTATGGAGGATTTTTTTTCACAATTGGGCATTTTCTGGTAAGAAGATATCAAAAATCTTGGCTCTTCTAGCAAAATCAAGCTTCTGGTAGAGTTCTCTGAGGGTTTCTAAGGAAAATGGTGCATTATTTTCCACAGGCGGTGCTAGCATTATCTGGTTTATAGATTGGGCAGTGATTGAAAAAAGGATTTCACCAATTGGGGTTATAACAGCTCTTTGGCTGGGAACATAGCAAGCTTGGCATTTACTAGTGAATTCAGGGGCATGGAAGGTCAAAGGGAAAATATAGTGAGGAAGGTTGGACTCCCAAATTCCAATTTCATATGTTTTATAAACACGTTTATTCTTTAGCCAACAATAAAGTTCCAACAATTCACAGTCACACTGTGTCTCACTGATCTTGTAATCCCTATCAGCTAATGGAATATGGTCTAATTCTATATATGGAGGGACTAATGGATTCACAGGGTCCTCCTAGTTCTTCTTCTTTGGAGGCATAGTTGATCAGTGAATGATTGTCAGACTAGGAGGTAACTCCTCAAAACTATTCATGATATTCATTCAGGTTGGTCTTTATTATATACATGAGGGAGAGACTGTTCATTTCATCTCCCAGTGACTCTTCATATTTTCAATTATTTATTCACATCAATTTCAGTTATTCACCCAATCCTGATGACTAGGTGTCAACATTCCCCCCTTAATCTGAAGGGATGTTGGTGATTCCAAGCATCATTCTGAATCTTTCAACCTTTTCTCTTCCAAGCGCTTTGGTGAAGATGTCTGCAATTTTCTCATTAGTGGAACAATGGCAGATATGGATTGTTTTGGCCTCAACATGATGTCGAATCAGATGATATTTAGTATTGATGTGCTTCGTTCAATCATGGAACTTTGGGTTCTTGTCCAACTTTACTATCGAGAACAATGTAAACTTTGAAACGGGAACTCATACTGTTACCCGTTTTATAAAGATAGCAAAAAAGTGACCTGATTTTGAAACGGGGTGATGCAGAACACACGTGTTTTTTAGAGCATAGTTTTTGGCACTATAAAAAATTTTATGTACATTGTGTTTTAGAATGGTAGTGTTTTTTATGTTGATTTAAAAACGTGGTAATTCTACACCAGGCCCTTTTTTAAAGGCTTTTTTTTATTTTTTTTATTTTCTAATGTATGAAATATAAATAATTATTTTGTAAATTTAATAATTTTTGAAGTGGTCTTTTTCTTCATATTTTATTTTTTTAATTTTAATTTGAATTTTTTTGTGGTGAGGTTTTTATTGTTTTTCATATTTAAAGAAGAAGGTCGATATTTTGAATTTTCGATATTCTACATATTTATACATTGTTAATTAATTTTTCAAATCCATAAGAAATAATTGTTTCTAAAAAACAATATTTTTTAACAATGGACATAAAAATAGCTATTTTTAACATAAATATAACTAAAAAACTACATGTTTTGATAACTTTTTTGCTACAATTGACATGCAAAAATCACAATTTTTATACGAAAATTTTAACCAAAAATGATTAAATAATAGCTTTTTTTATGAATTTCGTGTCAAAAAATAATAATAATCACTTTTTTTTCAAAAAATAATGATTAACTTAAAAATTAATGTGAAAATCACATATTACAAATATTAAACGCATAACAACCTTAATTGAGTGTATATTCTTCTCATAAAATGTCAAAGTCAAAACATTACAAGTATAACTACTTAATAGTTACAAAAAATGAACTTGATTTCCAAGCAGAAATTAAATTTAATCAAGAATGTCACGTAATCCAAACTCTTCGTCCTCTAGAGTTTCATCATTGTCTTCTTCCACAATATTTTCCGCTTGCTTTTGCTCATTTTTGTCTTCTAATGGATCTTTGATGTCTGCGAATCTCCAAATGTATGTCTTTCCAAACATCCCATGTAATGGTGGTTGGGGTTCCTTTGCCTTTTTTGCCACACGTGATTCACTAAAGTCCCCTTTCTTCAACCCAATTTCTTGCATTGCATCTGGAAGAAATTGAAGAGCATTAATTCTTTGCTAAATGAAATTGCACTGTAATGGATATTTTTCAATTGCAATGCAATTTCTTCCTTTTTGAAGGCAGCATGCTAGTGTTGTACCTAATTGTCAAGCACAAAAGAAATAATGAAGTAAATTAGTACAATCACATATTAATTAAAAAAATAACATATTGAAATTCAATTCCATATAATAAAACTTACCTGAGCCGGAAAATAAATCCAGAACCCAATCTCCTTCATTTGAACATATGTCTATAATATAGTTAATCAATAATTGTGGTTTTTGATAAATGTTAACTATCTCTCGTTTTGCTTCTTTGTCTTCATATGTTAGTTTTCTCACAACAGCATCATAAGTCAGTATTTGGCTATGACTCTTTCCGTCTACCCGATTAAAAATCATAAACATATATCTATCATCTTTTGCCCAACTATCAATATGAATGAACTCACAATCATTTATAAATAGTTGATCTTCACGGTTAAGAAGATTTGACTTTTGCCTGTAACATGAAATAGTAAAAGTTCAATCAACTTGTACATAAATGAATTTTTCAACATTAATCAAATATACATTTTAAACATCTTACCATGTAAGCTGCATCCTTGAATTTGTTTTCCCCTTGAAGCTTGACAATATCATTGCCAATTGTGTGTCTGAATGAAATGTCACAAATCTCCATAATGGTGATGAAATGACTTCTACAAATCCCGAAACCACTTTACTAAGAGCTTGATAAGTAGAAGGGTCACTATCATAGTCAATGTTTGGAATATTGAAACCATGGGGAATATTTGCAATAACTAGGGCATAATCCCTTTTAGGTATGAGTTTAGCAATTTCTTCACAGTCGCCTTGTATTACTTGATATTGAATAGTGTCTCGCCCATTCCCAATGAAAGGAGTAAGAGTTGGATCAAGTTCAACATTCTTAATACGTTGCTTCCTCAGTCTTTCGATCTTTATTTTTTCAATAAAGGTTCTGAAGCTATATGGTGCTCCATTATCATCCTTCTTCATCTTTTATAAAATAAACAAATATATGTGTAAGTTATAACTCAAAAATAGTAAACAGATGAATAAAAATGAATGTGTAAATCAAGATACCTTTTTAAATGCAAGATAAAAAGCTTTTAATGTTGATGTAGAACTTGAATTTGGATAGCTGCGTACAACATCATCCCAACTATCTTCATTCAACAATTTAACCATTTGTTCTTGAATTTTCATGTAAACTTTGTGACAGCATAGATAAAGTAACAAAAAGTTAATATAATGATATGTATAACAAATACTACCAAGAACAACAAGTTTTATTTAAAAGAAAATTATAATCTATAAATAAATAAAAATAATTCAACAAACTTACTTTTGAAATTTCTCAGACATTTCCTCCAATGATAATTCCCCTAACCTCACACGAGATAATATTGTTTTGACAATTTTTTCATCTTTCACTCCTTGCATTACTCTCCAAGGTGTGATAGTCATATCTTCTGGAAGTTGCTTTATTTCAGGAGCTGATTTACTGCTGCTATATATCAATGGCTTAGACTTTTTGACTTTCTGGTTTTTAATGCCAATGTTTTCCCATATGCTAAAAATCTCATCAATCAACTTCCAAACATCTCCAGCTCTAAATGCCAATTGGAAAATGTTATCAACACCTCTGAATAAATCACTAACAGTTTTGCTTTTTCCACCTTTTGAATTTCTTTTCTCTTCAATTTGATAGCCTATTTCCATACAACATTCCCTTCGGAAATCTGCAGTAACATTTATCCTATCCCCACCACATTTTTCTTGAAATCCACTATGAATAATTCTAACCCTTTGGATGAAAGTCATAGACATCCTATATTCATTATCTAAATTATGATCCCATGCTACCAACTTTTCTTCTGTATCAGATAAACCAGCATAAATGATACATTTCATTGTTTCAAAAAGTGGGTTATTGGGATATTCCTCCATCAATTGTCTCTGAGCTTCTACAGAATGGTTGCCCCTAAGCACATAATAATTCTATTCAAAACATTTTGACTTATCAAATGCTTCTTTGTTGGGAACTTGAACTGGATCAACAAGAAGCACATATATAACCACATGAGCATATGGATTGTACCTCATCAATGTCTTCAAGTTGTGAACATGCAGATGGTGTGGCTTTCTGACTTGATATTGACATTGTCCTTCACTTGCCTTATAGGTTTGTCTGACATTAAGCTAAAATGTACGACCAACATCAATTAAGTTTCTCTTTGTCAAATTCTGTCAAATGGCATTTTGTTTTGTTTTGATAATTCCATCCTCTAAATCAGCTCTTGGGGTAATGATTTCTCTTCTTTCTTTTGAAGTTTCACTAGGTTCTTGACTGCTGGTAATGACTACTTCAAAATCTTCAACTTTACTTTTCTTCGTCATAACATTCTCAACAGATTTATTCTTGGGCATTGTTACTTTTGGTCTTTTACGGCTCTTCTCAGTTCCAATGTCATCTTCAGTAACGGAAACATATGCTTCACTATCAGTTTGAGCTTCATCGTCCTCAAAAATAACTTGTCTACCCTTGCTAGATTTATCCAGTAGAGGCCTTTTTTTCTGATCCTTTGGATGTAGTTTTGTAGCATCATCAATTACTACATTTTGCTTGTTTTCCATATCTTCTTTTGACACTGAGTAAAAATTGCTGACAACTTTCATGATATCATGCTCTATGAAATGAATGCCTCCCAAGCTAATTGAACAACTTTCAACAAAATTCTACCAAACAAAATATCATATGTCAATAAAAACAAAGTTAAAAAAATATAACGAGACACTTTCAAAAACACAAAATACAAATATAAATAACAATACTTACGATGTTTTGTTTCATCTCATTTACGATTTTTTTACACAACTTTGTACATACCTCTCTCGTGTCATACAATGAATATGATAGTCGATATTTAATCCTTTCATGTGACTTGGGAGCTTTTATAAGTATGTAAAAAACTTTAGTGTCCAGTACCGAACACATATCTATGACTCTTCCCATCACCTCATAAATTCCATTATCATTCGGTATATATATAGATATATATTCACATTTTGGCTTTCTCTTTCTTTCACATACCAGATTCTTAATGGAAATTTCAGCTCTTTTGAATTCTTCTAGTATGAAATCATCTTCTTATCATTTGAGGCACTTGAAAAATTTGTAACCATGAGCTCAGTTGGAGTTCGTTCACCAATGTTTTTTGAAGATGCACCTTTAAGAGTCTTTGGTCCAGAAAGATTCACAAAAATCTTCTTTGATGTCATTTTCCTGAAAAATAGAAACACATAAATCAGTAAATAATGAAAACATATTAACTTAAATTCGCAACGAAAATATATCATAAATTTTTAATTTGTATAATCAGATAATTTGAAATTAAAAAAATATTACCACTAAGAAATGGTAGAAGCCCACCGATACCACCCCGTCCATCCGTGGAGTGGCGGGCAATTCTGAGAATCACGTAACCTCCGCGAGCAGATGGGCGGGCCACCATGGTGGCGCAGGACGGGGTTGCGGCAGCTCCTCACCGCACCACCTAAGCGGCCCCCTGCCCCTTCCGCCCCCACACCCCCTCCTGGCCTACCTACCCTCCCACCCTCACACAACGCCCCCACCGCCACCCCTACTGACCCGCCCCCCTCCCCCACCCCCCACCTCACCCGCCCCCTCCCCCCGCCCCGCACCTCGCCAAACCTCCCCTCCCTGCCGCCCCCCCTCCAACCCTACCCGCCCCCTCCCCACACTCCCCTACCCTACCCCCTACCCCCCTTCCTGCCCCCACCCCTCACCCCACGCGCCCCTTCCCCCCACCCCGCACCACACCCATCGTCCCCCCTCACGCCCCTCCCACCCACTCCCCCTCACCCACCCCGCAATCGACCGGCCACCTGCCCCCTACCCCCACCCCCCTCCCCCCTCCCACTCGCCCTTTCCCCCACCCAGTGATGAAGAGAGGGATGATGAATTTCAAAAGAATGCAGTGTCACGGTGTCCACTTGGACTATGAGAGCAACAGTGATGAAGAGCGTGATGATGAATTTCAAAAGAATGGAGTGTCACAATGTCCTCTTAGTCCTAATTCTAAGGACTATGAGAGAAGTAGTGATGAAGGACAGGATGATGCACTTAGTCCTAATTCTAATGAGTATAAAGGTAGTAGTGATGAAGGACAGGATGATGCACTTAGTCCTAATTCTATGGACTATGAGAGCAGCACTGAAAATGCACATGAGGAAGAATATCCAATAAACATCGAGTCAAATTTTCCATTAAGTCAGAATTCTAAGGACTATGACAGTAGCACTGAACAAGGGGAAGATGAAGAATATCCTCCGAGTCAGTATTTGAAAAGCATAGCTGATCATAGTGTGGATAACATTCCTCTTAATGATGATGAAAATCCTTATACAAATGATGATCCAATGATGGAGATGTTGCCAAGAAATATTGTATCGAGGAGTAGGAGCGGACCTTTTCATATCAATGCAAGATGTTCTAGTTATACAAGGGGTAGAGCAGAATATCTTATGAGAAGTTCTATCAACGCACTCATTTCAAGTGAATGTTGCCAAAAAGATTGCTTGAAACATATGGATTTCAAATTTGCATTAGAGAGTAGGAAGAGATATTTGTCAATGAATAAAAGCATGCAAAATTCATATTTAGTTGGGTGCATGCAATCTACATTGTCAGGTTATGATTATCATATTAGGACTTTATTTATCTGTAGAAAAGCTTTCAAAATGTTTCATTCGATTGGGAATTTTCGTCTCTCGAGAATTCAAGAAAATTTGGAAAAGGATCCCACATTTTATTCTGAAGTACATCATAAAAGACAGTTTGGGCCATTATCAAATACTGCAATGTCATGGATGAAAGATTTCTTTTCAAAGCATGGAGAGTGTATGCCAAATAGAGAGACAATACATATTCCAGATAATTTTTCAAGACGAGAAATCTACAACTTATACAAAGAATATGCAGAAGGTGTTGAGGGACATGGCCGGTTTATTACATATCAATATTTTGTGAAGGTATGGAAGAAAGAATTCAACAATGTCCGTATTCCTAAGAAGACAAGGATGGGGATTTGTAGTACATGTGCTTCTCTTAAATCAAAAAGGGACAAATGTGAAGGGTCAGAAAGAGGTAAGCATTCATAACTTTAACTTTTAAAATTGTATATTCATCAAGTATGAAAACATATTTCTTAATGGCTTTCTTTTATGTTGTGTAGATTCAATTGTCAAAGAACTTCAGGAGCATCGCGAACAACAAACAAATGAAAGGAAAAAGTTGTACAAGCATCGAAAGAAGTGTTATGATAATCCAAATAAATATTTGGGTTTGATAACTGATGGTATGGACCAGAAGAAAACACTTTTACCACATTTTGTTTGCACACCTAAAAATTTACAGGAGGAAAATTTTATTCAATATCACTTGGTCGGTTGTATGGTCTTCAATGGGAAAATGTTGCCAAGGGTGTACTTCACAGCTCCAAATATTCATAATGATGCAAATTTGACCATAACCATAATTCATGATGTGCTTTCTCATTCGTCTGGTAATCTTCCTGAAGTTTTGTATCTACAATTGGACAACACTTGCCGTGAAAACAAAAATCAGGTTGTTGTTGGATATCTAAACATGCTTGTTGAATTGAGAATTTTTCAAAAGGTAAAGGTTGGTTTCCTTCTTGTTGGGCATACTCATGACCATACTGATTAGATGTTTAGTCTTTTTTCAGTCACATTGAGGAGGAAGGAAGTTGGGAGCTTGCCATCATTAATTGAATGTATTAAGAAATCATACATGCCAGAGCCTACTTTTCATGTGTTGGAAGAAACTGTTGACATGCGAAGGTTTATTATGGGAGCATATGGTGAGGGGAAATGCATTGAACACCTTAATGACATTAGCTTCCAACATCAATTTCGTATCAAAAAAATTGATGGGAAAACAATAATATGGAGCAAGAAGTATTCAACTACTGCAGAATGGGCACCGTCATCAGGTTTGCAATTTTTGAAGTTCATTCTAGACCATCCAATATTTGCATCAAAAATATTGTTATTACAAAAAGTTGGTGAAGTTCATAATGCACGCAGACAAAATAGAGATATAAATTATTCTAATTTCCTAGAAGAAATTAAAAAATATATTAGATATACATATGAGTACTTTGACATTGCTGATTCAGTTTGGTGGGAGTAATTTTTCAATAATCAAAGTGATATCATTTCAACAACAACAAATGAAGATATACCTTTGAAAAATTCATTTATTTGGCCACAAAATGTGTCAAATGCACATGAGGAAATAAACATTGTTGAACAACAACAATCTCAAGGTATTATTAATTCTTCACAGGCAGAGGAAAGAGAGATGTATAATGGTTCCAGAAGATCTTGTGCACAACGTGAAGCCATGGAAGACCTTTATAGGGGTTCTGTACAGGATGTTAAGGAGGGTTGCATGATCGTAGTGCTAGCAGATGGAGATCCCAATGGCTATCCATTCTGGGTTGCTAAAGTTATAAAGGTCTTTACAGAAAATGAGGATGTTACAAGTGTTGAAGTACATTGGTATGTCACAAATACACACCCATTCAATGGTGTATATAAGCCAGAGATGGTAGTTGACAAAAAAATGGCGAAAAGAGAAAAAGAAAGGGTATGAATATAAATCGTCGCCGCACAGACATATTAAAATTGGAGGATGTTGACATACTTGTTTATGACTTCAATTTAATAAAGAGAGGAACTCTTCGCTTCGAGACGATAGAGATTCTGAGAAGGTTGTTACCAGAAGGAACAGTGTTGAGATGGGAGTCTACTGAAACCAGTCATAGATATAGAAGAATTTTGAAACCTGGAATGATGGGCATGCATGTGAACTCAGATGGGGCACTAGTTGATGAAAGAGAAGAATATGGAACATCTTTGTCAGCATCCAGTCACTCGTCTAAAGATGTGAATTCTGATGGTGTGCAAGAAAATATGAGTGATTTTGAATAATTGTTTAAGACAATTTATCTAACTAATGTATGCATCCTATCTTGAAATAAAATTTTTGATTTCCATATGGTGTTAAATGAGAAGTTATGAGTCATTTTTATGTTGTTGGATCATTTTACTAGCACTTTTTTTAAATTTTGAAGATTGACCCTAAAAAAAAATCATTGTTTCAGTATAATCACTTTTTCGTTTTCAAGCTGTATTCTACACGAAAATTTCATTTTCATTGCCATTTTTAAAACATGTTCGAAATTGTCCCTAAAAAAAAAAACCATCGTTCCAGTATACACACTTTTCGTTTTTAGCACTATTTTGATGTTTTTTTGGCGTTTTTTGGCCAGAGTTCCCATTTTGAGTTTATAGTTCCCGTTTCAAAGTTTACATTATTTGAGGTATTGTCAATCATGAGTGGAGTCCTAAGCCACATAATTTCTTTTGTTGCCTCAGCTACTACCACATATTCTGCCTCTATTGTGGAATCTATTGGGACTGATTGTTTGCATGATCTCTAGGAGATAGCCCCTGATCCAAGACTCATAGCATAACCTGAAGTAGATACCCCACTTTCTTTATCTCCATTGAAGTCTGAATCAAAGTATCCAATCAAGCTAAAGTCGCCCACCTGTGTATACTTGATTCCAAATTCTTGAGTTCCCTTCAAGTACTTTAGAACTCTTTTTGCAGCAGACCAATTTGCCTCACAAGGCTTTTGCATAAACATGGAGAGGATTCCAACAGCAAAGGAAATGTTTGGTCTCGTAGTAGTTAGGTAGTTGAGACTTCCTACAAGTTGTCTATACTTTGTTGCATCCTCAAATTCTTTTCCTTCAATGGATGTGAGCTTTAAGTTTTGTTCCATTGGAGTAGTCACAGGATTGCATTCTGTCATGCCAAACCTGTTCAACGGATCTCCAATGTACTTTTTTTGAGAAAGGAATATGGATTTCAAATGTTGAGTTACTTCAATACCAAGATAGTAGTGAACATAGCCCAAATCAGTAATTTCAAAACCTTTCCTCAATTCCTTCTTTCTAGATGCAATGTAGCTCTCATTTTTCCCTGTCATCAGAAGATCATCTACATATACAACAAGCTATACAACTGTTTTGCCAACTTTCTTGACAAACAAAGTTGCATCATCAAGATCATAATGTTTGAAATTGAGTTTCAGAAGATGCTTAGTTAGTTTTTCATACCAAGCTCACGGTGCTTGTTTGAGGCCATACAAGGATTTCACAAGTTTGCATACTTTATGTTCATGTCCTTTCACAACAAATCCTTAAGGATGGGACATAAAAACATTATCTTTTAGATATCCATTCAAGAAAGCAGTTTTTACATCCATTTGTTGGACTTTCCAACCATTATGAGCTGCTAGGGCAAAGAGTGTCTGGATGGTACCCCATTTTGATGTGGGGGAAAAAGTCTCCTCATAATCGACCCTTCCTTCTATGCAAAACCTTTTGCCACAAGCCTGGCTTTGTGCTTGTCAAGTGAGCCATCAGCTTTATACTTGTTCTTATAGACCCACTTGCAGCCAATTGGTTTGTTTCCTAATGGAGGATCAACCAGCTTCCAAGTGCCATTCTTTATCAGGGCATCATACTCCTTTTGCATAATTTCTTTCCATTCATCATGAGTAGTAGCTTCTTTGAAGGAAGTTGGTTCAAAATCTATAAATTCACTTCACAATCATAAGAAACATCCATATCAACAGGTGAATCAGAGTCATCTACATCACCTCCATTTTTCCGGTTTTAGTTTCTAGTTCCTGTCTTTCCAACCTCATCAGGATGAACACTTTCAAGTGTCTTTGTCAGCCACTTTGGAGGACCTTTCTCAAATGGTCCAAGCTGCTCCATTGATTGAGTTGGGACTGAATCAAGATTGAGTCTCCCAATTCTATAAATCACATCACTTATATCATCCATTGTTGGAGTTTCATGTGGGGGAGAAAGTGCTTCAGAAGAAGATTCCACAGGTTGATCTAGTATAGGAATCCCCCCTTCAAGATGTGGAATCTGATTATCAAATTTTCGAAATTATTTTGCATTTGCGAATCTATCCAAGCGATCAAGTTGCCGCTCAACAACATTGTCGGTTTTGGATGTTTCAAGAAAGATTACATCTCTAGATACAACAAACTTTTTATTGACTTCATCATAGAGACAGTATGCTTTGGAGGTGTTTGAATACCCCAGGAAGATACACTTACGACTTCTTGCACCAATTTTGTTTCTATGTACCATTTGGTATCAAGGCATAACAGGTGGAACCAAAGACCCTGAGATGCTTTACTGAAGGAATGTGCCCATACCAAATTTCATAGGGAGTCATGTTTCTGATAGCATTAGATGGACATCTATTCTTTATATATACAGCACATAGAACTGCATCAGCCCAAAACATCAATTTTACATTTTTGAAAAACATCATGGAGCGCACCACATTTAAGATTGTGCTATTCATTCTTTCAACTACATCATTCTATTGGGGATTATAAGTCACAGTTGTTTGATGTTTGATCCCATGTTGGCAAAGATAGTTTTTAAATTCATTTGAAGTGTATTCTTTTCCATTATTAGTGTGAATAGAGCCAATATGAGATTGTGCATCATTTTCAATCCATGTATGAAAGTTCTTGAATGTTTGAAAAGCATAAAATTTGTTCTTCAATAAATAAACCCAACACATTCTAGTGTAGTCATCAATAAATGTCATCATATATTTATTTCCATTTGCAAAAGGAACAGGCATTGGACCACATAAATCTGAATGAATGAGTTCAATTTTTCTATGTGCTCTTGAATGTGAATCATGAAAATATTGTTTGCTATGCTTTCCTAGAATAATGGCATCACTTTGCTTAAGTTTTCCTAGGAATTGTAGGAAAACCAGTAACACCATTTTTCTTCAACAAGCAGAGGTTGTCATCGTTCAAATGTCGAAATCTAGCATGCCATAATAAACTTGATGGAAGTGTACCTTCTTCATAATGAGAATTGTATGAGAAATGTTGTACACGAGTAGAGGTACCCTGTAGCGTGAGAAGCCTTTCTTCTTCTATCCCCCTCATGACAAGTGAGTGGTCAGATGCTTTTCTCACCTCAAGCTTTCCATCAAACATATGAATGGAGTGACCTTGTTGGCAGATGTGGACCAAGGACAACAAGTTTCTCTTCAGTTGTGGGAGATATAGAACATGATGTAGAAGGAAGTCTGGAAGACCAGGAAATTTAAGCCTAATTGTGCCAAGCCCTGATGGCTTGAGTTTTGATTGGTCTGTAAAGTATACTGCTCCATCAGCATTGTCAGTAAATTCTTCAAAAAAATATTTTCTATGAGTCATGTGGCAAGTTTCTCCTGAATCAAGCAACTAATCATTTTTCCAAGAAGCAAGTGAAGCATTAAATAAATCTTCATTTACTCCAATATTACATTGTGCCACAACATAATGAGCAGATTCAAGTGCTTTACCTTTGTCTGTGTCATTAGTTTTACCTTTGGGTTGGTTTCTTTGCTGCTCAATTTTGTCCCAAGGTAACTTGCATGCGGAGGCATCATGTGATCTATTTCTTTTGCAGCGTATGCAGTGCAAATCTAACTTTTCTCCTTGAGAATGTTTTCCCCCCCTGCCTCTGAAATATCTTCCTCTTCCTCTTCGACCACCTCTTCCTCTGGAAGAATCTTGGGAAAGATTCTTTTCTTTATGAGCAAGGCACACAGCCTCTTCAGAAGATTCAGGGGTTGTCTTCTTTCCAAAATCTTTCTCTCTTTCAGCAAATTTTTTCACAAGAGAGTCAAAGATAATATCTTTGAGATTTCCATTTGCTTGCAATTACTCAAGATAATTGGAGTAAGTAGGATAAAGTGCCTTGAGAAAAGTGATAAGAGGAATATCCAATTCAACCTTAGTGGCTTTGATATCATGCATTATAGATTTTACTTCAGATGCAAGAGCAAGAGGATCATTATTTTGTAATTCAAGAGTGAAGAGTTTAATCATGAGTCGAACAACTTCAAGTGAAGAGTGTGAGTCATAGAGTTCCTTTAGTTTTTGTAAGGCTTCGAAAGCATTTGAAAATGGAAAAATATGGCGACTCACCTCTTCACTTATAGATGCTGCAATTAATGCATAGGCTTTGTTGTTCTTATTTTCCCAAATGGCAAACTCCTTGTCTGAGGTAGGATATTCTGGATCTTTGCCTTCGTCTCCAACACACACTCCTTTCCACAACTCATTGAAAATGAGGGTGTGTTTTATCTTCCAGGAACACTCAAGATAGTTCTCCTTGCCAGTGAAACTACTCCCACAATAGATATGATTGAATGTATTGTAAAATCTGTGTACTGTGGGAAAAAAAAAACCCTCTTCTACTAGTAAAAAAATTTGCACTTTTTGTGTAAAAGAGAAAAAAAATGCGTTGTGGTAAAATATAGTTATGATGTATATATCAGAGGTACCGTAATGGTGACAACGTATGGAGGAGGGCACTATATGATAATGGCGGAGTTATATATTTGCGCAGGAGAGGAACCTCTCATGATCATTCTTCAAGTGGTGCAGAGATGTCTGGAGTGCCTCTTGTGTGGCCCCAAATTTCATGGAACAAAAGATTTGATGGGTTCCTCAAAATGGCTCTTTATCAGACTGTTGCATTCGCCCAGCTATAGGACAGCAATAGCATCGGAGGAGGGTTGTGGAGTGGTTATGGGAGCGTTCAATGTGGAGTAGCCACCGCACCAGAGTGATACCAACAGTGGAGACCAAGCATTCTATGTTGTATCATGAAATTCAAGAAGATCACCCATAACAAAATATCTTGTTGGAGGTTAGCGTTGCAACATATGCATCCACGCTCATGGCATTCACCATATTTCATAAAAAATATATGTAAATAGATTTGTTCGAAGAATACCAGAGGTGTTCTTCTACCTAGCAGAGAACAACGTGATACCACCAAGCATGGTTACCTCTGGTGCCGAGTGTAAGGAGAGGGCCAGTCCCGAAACTGTTGCCCAATACGTTGGTCTACCAACGGCTTGTGTGCTGGAAATGGTTCACACTGCAATTGCATCCTCCTACGTAGCCTACAAACCACTAGAGTAGTTTATGAAAAACGCTTCAAAACGTTCCATTTCCTTCACAAGTTATTACTCTTGGCAGTGTTCAATCCAGTGTGGAGGCAGAGGGACAGAGTCAGACCACCAGGTAAATGGCAGGAAAATGCAGGACAAATTTCTGAAGAAATGGCAGAAGGGAGTTACAAAAATGGAGCTGGAAACCAAAAGTGGTGTTGGCTCTGATACCATGTCAAACCAGGATGTAACTCCTCAAAACAATTCATGATATTCATTCAAGTCTTTATTATATACATGAGGGAGAGACTATTCATTTCATCTCTCGATGACTCCTCATATTTTCTATTATTTATTTACATCAATTTCAGTTGTTCACCCAATCCTGATGATTAGGTGTCGACAATGATAAATATGAATTTGGGAATAAATGTTTACCAGAAAACTAATGGTAGGTCGTGAGTCGTCGGGAGATGGGAAAAGAATGTTGACAATTGATCTGCTTCAGCAAATATTTGGAAGTTGGTTGCTTGCAAGAAAAACCTGTGAATTGCAGAGAATAAGCAAGTGAAAGGTATAATGAATACAGGCTTAGGGTTTTTAAAGGAGGGAGTGGCAAGTTACGTTGGAGGATTAGCATGAGACCGTTGAATTCAAATGGTTACCCAGAAGGGAAAACATTAAATGTTTAATGGTAATTTTTCCAGGAAGGGATTTAGTTTGGCAACCGCTAGGAGACGTGGCGATATGGGAGTGGCAAAGGTGTCAGGTAGGGACAACGGTAAAGGAATGAGGGGAAAGTGGTTTACAGAGGGGGTAGGGAGCAATATGTGGTATAGGTTGGGGGGTTGTGAAATGTAGAGAAGAGGCCACGTGGTGATGGGACTCGACGAGAAATACCGCTTTTTCGAATCCCCCCCCCCCCCCCCCCCCGACGATAAAGCTAGGATGGAGAGGGGGGGGCGAAAACAATTAAGTGTCGTTGATCTGAAGAGGTGGAGAATCTCGTCGCTTTTAGTTACAGCCCTTTTAACCATATACGACAAAAATATTTTGTCCAAATGTGCCTTTTGATATTTTCTTGAAACTTAGGATAATACTTTGGATAGAAAAAAATTCATGAATATACATTATCCCTTTGTGCCTTTTTCTTTTACAATGTCACTGAGACTTAGGATAAAGGGAAACATAAATATTCTGGAAACCAAACTATTTCTACCTACCCTTTTAACTTTATTTCTTTTATAAACTAACATTTTTTATTTTTCTAAAGGGGTGCATTTAGACTAGCAAACCCATAATTTTTTCTTTTATGGAAAAACAAAAACTACTTAAATCTTATCACTTATTTCTCTTATTGATTCAAATTAAATAGTTGAACCAATGTCATTTCATACCTAACTACTGATTTACCAATATTAAATTGTATGGTAAATCTTTATTCTCTAATCTAATTTACATAAATTCAAACATGTTTAACCATGATTACACTGTATGATTAAATAAATAACTAGTCATTGTGGCATTTTAAACAAGTTGCACACAACCTTTCTTTATCAATCAGGAAGAAAACTATCTATTAATAGTGGCATTTGAATTTGCAACACTTTCAGTATTATTTTCTTTTTGTTTTTTCTTTCTTTGATGGGGTTCTATCTTTTATTCTTTTTTCAATGTTTTTTTGTTTTCCTTTTTCTCTGTTTATACCCTCTTTTCATTTTTATTCTATTTTTCTTTTGGAAATCATTTGCAGATTGACAATTATTTACAATATGAGATTTCTGAGATAAAATACTCAATCACCTTGAGATCCTATAAATTATAGGACCCTAACAGTGGCTCCAGCTGGGGATGGCACTCTCCATGTGAGGTGCCAAGAACATTTGATCAGTAGCCTTGAGTGTTCCATTTCAGCAATATCTACACCTGATTTCTTTTGTTGTTGGAGTAATTATGGTAACATATCAATTGAAGCTTAGGGCCTTCTCTGCGGGCTTCAACTTCTGTCAATAGGTTACCCAATCAAAATAATAAAGACAATGATATTTACAATGGTTTTATGTAAGAAAAACCTCTATTGCTAAGAGAAATAATGCTTCAGCATTCTACCATTCACAGGTCCACCAGGCATTTCTGTTCCATCTGGGTGTTTGAGAAAAAATGCATTGTGTCCTCTGAAAGCATCAATGATATAAGGTCTTGTCCACAGATTGTCAAATTTCCCATGTTTTCCTTTGTCCTCTCTTCTGGAATCCCATTTTAAAACTCTGTCACCCAAGTTGAAATCATCTGCTTTAGTTCTTCTATCAAAAATATTTTTGATATTCTCCTGGATGACTTGAGTTTTATTGTAGACTTCTTCCCTGGATTGCTGCAATTGAATAGTCTAATTAATCCTCCTCTGGAAGCCATTAGACTCAACCTGAAATTCTTGAATTATCCTCATAACTGGAACTCATAAACAAGATGGAAAAACAATATCCATCCCATAAACCAATTGGTATTGTGACATGCTAATTGATTTCTTTGTTGTGGGTCTATCAGCCCAAAGTGCATTTATTAACTTTTTGTGCCATGACGTTTTGTTATCTTCTAGCAACTTTTCAATAATGTTGACCAAACTCTTATTTGAGGATTCAGCCAACCCATTACCCTATGGGTAATAAGCAATTTAATGTCCCAAAGTAATATGATACTTGTTGCAGAAATCTATCATTTTCTTGGATTTAAAAGTTGCAACATTATTTGTAATGAGCTTGTTGGGACAGCCAAATCTAGACAAGATATTGGTTTCTAGAAATTTGATAATAACAACATTAGTAGCCAATCTGGAAGGTGTGGCCTCAATCCATTTAGTGAAGTAATCAGTAGTTGTGAGGATCCATTTGTGTTGGGCAGAGGATGGTGGGTGGATTTCTCCAATGAAATCCAATCCCCGTTGTTGGAAAGGAATTTCAACAGATATGGGTTTTAAAGGTAGAGGTAATAGTTTTCTTTTCCCCTCAAATATGGCATTTGTGGCAAGAGGTTACTTTCTTATGAACATCAGGGAAAAGGGTAGGCTAGTAGAAACCAGCACTAAGGATCTTGTTAGCAGTGGTTTTCTAGTATAGATGTCCATCGCAATCACCTTCATGGAATTCTTGCATGGTTCTTTCTACATCCTACATCAATAGACACTTTAGTAAAATACCACCAGCATCTTTCCAATATAAAACTTTATCTATGATGCAAAATTTTGCTACTTTTAATTTTAGAAATCTAACCTTTGTCTTAGTTAAACCAGGAGGAACATTTAAATTGAATAAAAAAAAATGAGATCTATGTACTAGGGTGAGGTCATAAAAGCATCAAGAACCTGTGCTACAAATATCCAGTTGTTATGTGCCTGAAAAATCACACAGCGAGATCTACTATCCCAGCTCCTGATATGTGCTCGAGTACTGCCAGAAGCCTAGGCATCATCCTACCAACAAGGACTACTATCCTCCACACCTCATTCTCCCCTAATGCCTCAAGCTATCCAACTGAAAAAGCACCATGTAACTCCCTCTCGGTCACCTCCCCAAGTGTGAACCTAGGGGTGGAACATATGCTACCTCGACAATCAACCATGCCATCCCTAAGTCTGTAACCATCAACTCGTGCACCTACTAAGCTTCTCAACTGGAGAGTCTCCTCTCGGCCCATGACACATGGTGTCTCATCCAAGTGCCTAGGGTGAGTCCCCCATGCCCTGCTGCCTGAATTGAGAGTGTCAAAGTGAAACAACCAAAATCTCTGCGATTGTAAGCAACACTAGAGGATGATGGGGGGGAGGTATGTCACAAAGAGTATGATCAAGAGTCTACCGGAATGCTCAAGAGTAATCCTATGGACGACCCTCTCTCTGCCTCGGAACTGCTGATAACTCCCTCGAGGCCTTGCCTCCACTAAACATGGTGTCCCCAAATGCTCGAAAATGTCCTCATCAATCCTAGGTGACTTGCGTCCAATGGTACACCTACTATCCCTGTCCACAAGTATCCCTGGAGGCAAAGATCCAAGAGCCCATTGCACCGCATCATATATCACTGCATACCACCAAGTACCACTGCACTCCATGAAATGTCACTGTATACCGCAACCTATCCTTTTACACCACTGGATACCCCCTACTACGGCTATACCATCATGTACCCTACTACGGCTATACCATCATGTACCCTCCTGTGTCCTGCCTGTGTCACTGCACCTATCACTCCCCGCACGTCCTCAATGTGATGTGAGTCACTCCTCCTACCCCACAGTGTAAACCAACATGCTATGGTATACCACCATGTATCTCCATGCTCCTCTGCAGACCACTGCTCCTCGCTGCATAGCCCTACACACCACTGGGTGTTATGGCCTAGAATTGGGTATGTATGCATCAGGCCACATCCCTCTTTATAACACTGAATGCTACGACTTGACTCTGTGTAGTCTTGTGTACCATTGCCTACTATCATACCACCCTGTAACATATGGTATCTTGTATGTGCCAAAGTGTCCACCACTCTGATAGTGACCCCACCATGACATGCGTCATGTCCCCTCGTCCATCCTAGTAGACCTGAGCACCCTAACTCCACTCCTACTAGGGGGGATATCTCTGATGTGCCGATCGTCTATGACCCCTGAGTCCTAAACCTCAATGGGAGAACATCATCTCCATACAATATTCGGTCTGGTGGCCTACCCATGCCACCTCCTCGAACCATCTCTTGCCAGAGAATGTTAATCATCCTGCACCCCCATGCGCAACCAACATGCCAAAACAACCAATGGATTCTAGTCACAAACCACCTGGCCACTAGCGTCAACTGGAGCTCCCCTAAGGAATGCATGAGCTCAGGCATGGGGTTGACTACCTCATCAATGCCATAGCCATCCCACATGTCTGATATTAGATAGGAATCCCCATCTTGATCCCAATGCCAACTTGGGCCTCCAACACCCTCAATGTTTGAGAGCTCCCACTGAGCTTTACTCCGAACTATGACCATCTCCATGAGTTTAGCCCACTACACTGGGTACCAACTCAGAATCTCTCACCATCCAACCCCAAGAGAGGGATCGAATGCACAAACTCTAGCACATAGAACAAGCCCAACATGTGAATGTTGCATCTTGTGCAACTTTGACCATCGAATCCCACTACCTAGGTCAACACATGAGATCTGACTAGGTAGCTCTCTCTCTCTCTCTCTCTCTCTCTCTCTCTCTCTCCAATGGGAAAAGGTAACCCAACAGTGTTTCTAACCTGGTCATCCCCTTTGGTATGTCTAGACAACTCTGCCTCTCTCAATCCAATGCGTAAGGATGGGCTGATAGTGTTGTAGATCCTATCAGTGTGCCTCTAAAGCGAACTGTACTGAAATCCCAACATGTGGTCTCTATGTTGCCCCTCATCAATGGTTAGTCCAAGGGATGGCTGCACATCCTCCTCCATCACGGGCTCGACATGAGCCTTCGACTGCTCCTCCATAGACAACCAAATATGCATGATATGATCACTAGTCAGATGTAGCCAACTGTCGTCTAGAAACTCTGTCATAGATATGGAGGCCTCTGTACCTATCAGCTCCTTAACAATAGTGGAGTTGTCTTCCGGCACCAGACCGACCTGTGGTGCATTGTTATCACCTGAGAACTCGGTCACAACCTCGAATACCTCATCAATTGATGACGCCTCATCAATGGGTGTATGTTCAACTATCTCTTTACCAACCATGGCCCCTTCAACTACTCTTTCATATTTTTTCTTAATACTTCTCATCATCCTTGCAAAATCCCGCTAAATCTCCATTGGTTTGTGCATACCGCTTAGTTCACAGAATTCCCAAAAAGAGAGGAACGCCTAAATTCCATGACCTAATGATTGGTATGCCCTTCAGTTTCCCCCCAATAACTCCACATCAGTTGCAATCATGTCCGGATTCCCAACCAAGGAATGAATCAACTTCTTCCCCACATTAATCATCATTTGTTTTATCCTCACCACCTCATTCCAGGTGACCATCTTGTTGTTTGATTCTAATATTTCCCACAGGATGAGCCAAGGTTATGGCTCTAATACCACTTTAATGTTCCTAAATAGGAATTTAAGTGATAAACCAATTAAACAAATAGTGCAACAATGGAAAATTAAAACTTTTAGGAAACACCCATGAAACATTGTAATACTCGAACTGTTGGGCCATATAATATGAAATATGAGAGCATGAGTACAGTATATAAATGGAGTAGTGCACCTGGGCTTGTCTCAAGGACAAGCTGGACCAAACCCAAGTGGTAGAATAGCTGGAAATATGGATGTTCAGTTGTCGTTCTACTATGCTCTGCACTGTCCTAGTAAACAGTTGATATTCTGACTTCGGCCTGCTGGAAAGTGCCCAAAAACTACCTAGAAAATTCTATCCTTTCAACCTTAGACTCCTTAGACAAAAACCTAAAAAACCCAGAAGGGAATTTTTCTAATTTTGACTTTGGATTTTCAGCCTCTTGGGAGCTTCTCTCCGGCTACATCTACTGACTTTCAGCGTGCTATAAAGTTCCCAAAAACTACCTAAAAAATTTTGCCCCTCTAACTTTAGACTCCTTGGACAAAACTTAGAAAACCCAGAAGGGAATTTCTCTGATTTTGACTTTGGATTTTTGGCCCCTTAGGAGTTGCTCTCCCGCTACATCTGCTGACTTTCGGCCTACTGGAAAGTACCCATAAACTACCCAGAAAATTTTTTCATTTTAGTTTTATACTCCTTGGACAAAACCTAGAAAAACCCAGAAGGAAATTTCTCTGATTTTGACTTTGGATTTTCGGCCTCTTGGGTGTTGCTCCCCGACTACATCTACTGACTTTCGGCTTGCTAGAACATGCGCAAAAATGGCCCAGAAAATTTTTCCATTTTAGTCTTAGACTCTTTGGACAAAACCCAGAAAAACCCAGAAGGGAATTTCTCTAATTTTGACTTTGGATTTTCAGCCTCTTGGATGGCTAAATCAACCTTTGCGTATTTATGGCTGCCCAAAAAACACACAATCCCTTCCTCTACATGGCTGGTTGAGTTGTGAATTGGTTCTGGAAACTTCTGCAATCTCTATGGAACAACCTCCCTAGGACGAGCACAGAAGGTCCCCCGAAGTAGAGGTTGAATCTTTCCTGCAGAAGACTCGTAGCTAAACAGCCGGTAGACTCGCTAAGCAGCAGGGCGTATGAGAGTGAGTTTGTTTGTCAAATATTCATAATGAAAACAAAATGAGTGTTCATCTCTCTTTATAACTCCTTGGGCCCCCTTAGCCTCATGTAGGCCCCTCTATCCACCCATTCTATTTTTCCCCCAAGCATATCAAATGGCTAGGTCAAACTCATATGTGGGTGGCCCCCACATTCCACTAGCAGCTAAATAAATTTGTTTTGGCCCCTAAGTCCCTAATTCGAAAGTGTGGGGCCCTCTTCTTTAGTCAAAAATGTGAAACATTGTGTAGTAGCACCTTGTTACTAATGTGGTTGAGAAGGGACATGACAAAAAAGACCCAAATCCCTCCAGTCACCAATGATCTCAAGGATAAAAGACTAAAGCGAAATAAGAGAATTAATTACCCTAAATAATTTGATCAACAAGATACAAAGAATTATAGGAATCAAAAAGATTTCACAGGACTGGAATCTCTTATTCAACGAAGGACTACAACCACCTTTCACAAACAAACAAACAAAAGCAAAAATAAGCCAACTTCAAGGTTGCATAAGAAGAAATCCAAAGACTGGGTCATAAACAAGTTCAAGAAGAACCGGACCTATTCCAAAAGCACAAAATGGATAGAGACTTCGTAAAGAAGATCTGGAACCCAATTTCAAACACAAAAAGATTCAAAAGCTACAAACCCGATGTTGACATAGGCTTTTCATAAACAAGATGAAGAACATCGACAATAGTTGTCAACAAGACAATTACAGGCTTCATTCATATCATAAAATCATAAACAAACTTGGTCAAACCCCTAGCAAAAGCCATAAATGAAAAAATTCAAGTTTTCAGATATGTACACGACTGTTTGACTACAGAACCATGTATGTACGTTGTTGTTTCTAAATAAACTCACGTATACGCATGTTTCTATGGAAGAGACTGTATATACACTACTGTCTATAATAAAAACCGCATATAAATGGAAAACTAGAGGGAAAAAAAAAACCCCTAATCTAAGAGATTAGGCTAAATGAACACATTGCTTAAGAGCCAAGAAGGCTGGAAAAAGTCAAGAAACAACAAACCAAACCCATATCAAAGAACAAAAACCTTTTAGGAAATACTTGATGGTATTCCCAAGTGGAGTAGCCAATTTTGTTGGCAAGAAAAATTCACTAAGGTAAGGGTCGAAAACCTCAACATAGTAGAACAAGATAATCAACAAAGATCAGTCAAACAAGCATGCCAAATATATGAATTACTAAACATGGATTTGGAAATGTACCTGGAGGTCCTATGTTTGATAATGTTTCCGTAGGGTCCAAACCCTTTGCTTCCTCCAAAGCGAGCAGGCTTGCAAGTCAATTCACATAACCATATACATAATAGATAATTCAATGTGCATACATAAAATATATGTTAGATCAACATATATAGGCATAGAAATTACTATTCATGAGACGATAACATATCAGGAATAAGAGATGAGCTTCTTTATTGATTAACAACAATAGGTACAGGAAAGGTACAACCTGATCCAGGCCAAAGGCACCGACGAAGCCTTCCCTAGACCCGTCTAGCCTGAGCCATGAAGACAACCTCTTTAACAAGTGGAAGGAGATGTTATAAAGACGATGAACATATCTGCAAAGGAAACCAAGGTTTCCTAGAGACTGGGAGTGCAGGAGGCATGGGAAAAACAAACTTGATCGGGGAGAAAAATGGGTATATTGTCGATATCCCTTCTCTTGTTATGAACTAGGCCTAACCAAGGGGTGTATATATACCACCTGAAATTAGTTAATTCAGTTGTGTCATGGTCTCTTGTAGGTGGGCTCTCGATAAAACCTGTGAAACCCGCCCAAAAAATAAAATTTTGTTTTATTTTTTCATATCTGAAAAGGTATACGTGAGTGCAGTGTTATAAGACCCGTGTATGTATGTAATTTAGTGTGGGAAAATTCATGTATGGAATTGGAAATATTATTTTTTAATATAAGATCAAGTCTGTATGGAAAAATGGACTGCCCAGGGCCATAAAAGAGTATCAAGTCTTACAGGAGTGCTTAATGACGCTATAACATATTGTCTATATGGATCCAATCTTAAATAAACTATGTCCCCAACCTCAAAACTTCATTCTATCTGATGTTGATAAAAAATACAACTTCTATTGATTTTGTGCTTGTTGCAAATTTTCCTTCAGTGACTTCATGATGTCCCGACTCTTTTATAGTAATTCCTTTGCCTTAGGCACTCTACTATCCCAAAATAGTATATCCATGAATTTGGGAGCCTCATAACCATATAAATCCATGAATGGTGACATCTTGATAAACATGCGATAAGTAGTATTATAGCAATACTCACCAAGGTGTAGCCATTTTATCCAAGCTCTCTACCATCTAGAAACATAGTTCCTGAGATACCTCCCCACCCATTTGTTCATGATCTCCATTTGACCATCTATTTGTGGGTGGTAACTAGTGTTAGGGGTTAGCTTAGTCCCACTCAATTTGAAGAGCTCCTACCAAAACATATTGAAGAACTTGTTGTCCCTATCGCTAACAATATTCTTGGGCATCCCATGTAACTTGAAAATATCTCTGAAAAATAACTAAGCTACTTGCACTACCGTATAATTCGTTGAAATGGAAATCAAGTGTACAAACTTAGTTAACCTGTCAACCACCCCATAGATGCAATATTTACCTAGTACCTTAGGTATCCTTGTGATGAAATCCATATAAATATATTTCCATTTCTGATTAGGAATGGGTAGGGATTGAAGAAAACTAGTTGGATAAGTATGCTCATTCTAGTTTTGATGGCAAGTAGGACACTCCCTAACATACTTAAGGAATTCGTTCTTAAGTTCTTTCGATGTGAATATCTCCTATATCTGCCTATAGGTTTTAAAGAAACCATAGTGGCCAACCATAAGTGCATCATGAAATGTACTCAATATATTTATCTTAAGATGTGAATAAGGCACCAAATAATTTTTTCCCTTACACAAGATCAATTCATTTACCACTGTATATCTATCATCAAGAATTTTTCATTCCATAACTCTTGTTTCCCATGAATCTTTGACATACTATACCACAATTAAATCCCTCCGATCAACAAAAATATTCACCAATGAACATATGTGAGGCCTGCTAGAAAGTGCATCAACAACTACATTCTTCTTCCCATTGACATATACAATTTCAAAATAATATGCCTAAAATATATTGACCCGCTTCTATTGTCTATCATTTATATCCCTCTCTTTCATGAAATATTTGATATTGTTATGATATGTTTGGATGATAAACTTAACCCAAACTAGATATGACCTAAATTTAGCCAAGGCATGCATAATCGCCAACATCTATCTATCATAAAATGAGTAATTTCTCTTCACACCTCTTAATTTTCTTCTCTAAAAAGTGATGGGGTGTTTTTCCTACATCAGAGTGGCTCCTATCCCCTCTCTACAAGAATCACACTCCAAATCACAGGGTTTGGAGAAATCTAGTATTTCCAAACAGGGCATGTGGATATCACCTACTTGACGTGATCAAAACACTTAGGTTTTGAATTAGACCACTCAGAGCCCCCCTTCTAATTAGTCAAATATATCATTAGTGTTGCAGTTTGTGAAAATCCCTTAACTAAACTCCTATAGAAATTGCAAAGACTAAATAATCCCTTATGCTAGGTGAGATTTGTAGGTGTATGCCATTCTCAAAATAGCCTTAATATTCTCAAGATCCACTCTTACTCCCTATGCATTGATGATATGATCGAGATAAAGAAGCTCCATCATCCTGAAGTCAAATTTAGACTCCTTAGCAAATAGAGACTCACTCTCTAAGATGTTCAATACCTCCTCAAGGTGTTGTATATGATCCTCCCAATTCTTACTGAAAATCAGGATGTCATCAAAGAATATCAAAACAAATTTCCTCAACTATCGCCTAAACACTTATTTCATACAACTCTGAAAAACAGTTGGAGCATTCCTTAATCCAAAGAGCATTACCAAAAACTTGAAATTCCCAAAATTGCATCTAAAAGCAATCTTATCAATATCCTCTTCTCTCATCCAAATATGATGATACTCTTTCCTCAAATCTATCTATGAAAAGTATCGTGCCCCATGAAACTTATCCATCAATTCATCTATCTTGGGAATTATATACTTGTTCTTAAATGTCTTTTTATTCAAGGCCTTGTAATCAATGCACATCTACATCGTTCCATCTTTCTTTTTTACCAATACTATTGTGATGCGAAATAAATTTTGTTGGATCTTATGAGCCTCATCTCTAGAAAATCCTTTACTTTCTTTTCTATTTCATCCTCATGCCTCTCAGGATGTTGGTAAGGATTAGTGATCAATGATTTTTCTCCTTCATCCAACTCAATGACATGCTCAATTCCCCTCTCAGGAGGAACTCCTTAAGATATACTCTTGAATGCCTTATTATGTTTGGATAGCAACCCTTGAATATCATGATGGTAATTTTTCTTTTTCTTGTCCAACATTGTAGGAACTATTGGAATGACTCTGTTATAGATCTAATCCAAAAATATATGAGAATAGAAAATAACCCAAGAATAACAAGATCGAAATAGATAGAAATGATCAGGGAAAATTTTAAGAACCCCCCCTAAATCTATATATATAATAAATAGGCGAATCTCCATGGTATATAGGAAAAATGGAAGGCGATTTTATCAATAATATAATATGTATATATAATTTTTTGGCGAATCTCTCACCA
This sequence comes from Pinus tabuliformis, assembly GCA_031772625.1. Lineage (NCBI taxonomy): Eukaryota > Viridiplantae > Streptophyta > Pinopsida > Pinales > Pinaceae > Pinus > Pinus tabuliformis. The sequence goes on along the minus strand of CM062819.1, from coordinate 152,223,760 downwards.
GGCATGGCGAATATTTTACTCAATTATAAAATCTTGTGTTTATTGAATACACAAATGAAATCATTGCATTTCTTTAAAATATCTTTTGAAATCAAAATTACCGAAATTACATATCGATAACCTAGTGGGTGTAGGATAAAATTCACCCATGTCATTCACAGAAAGCATGAGAAAAAACCTAATACTATATATAAAACCAAGAAAAATTCGAATTCATCACTTCTAGGGACCTCGTAACCACCCTGCCAATACACAAGTATGTTCCTATTTGCAGTTAGAAAAATTACCCAAATTACAATCTGTTTACTCCAACATATGTTGGAAAGTTATAGAAGGATGACTAGTGTCATCAATCCATTCCTTTTAACCCTGGATTTTTTTCAGTTTAAAACAGAAGTATACAAATATACTTGTCCAATGTCTATGCTTTAACCATTCACGTTAAGATGTTTTTACAATATAATTTCCTAAGTCTATTTAATATCTTCATTATCATAAAAACCAACCTATATCCATCTTAACTCTACATCTACCACTCTTAGGGGGATGAAATCTATTTATCCCTCTGAGCACTTGGTAGACCCAGAATTAAGATGGATCTAAGATGATAGAATTTCCCCTTTAAATAGTCTATGCTCACATGAATACCATGGTATTTCCATGGGTCAATACCATGGGTTATCATAAACCTGGAGCTTAAAAATTACTATTAGTAATTTATAAAAATTAATAAAATTAATAGTTGATTTTTATTTTATTTTTTATTTTAACCAGAGGGATCAAATATTTTTTCACTCTATGCTAGTTTGCATATCACGATATTTGATACCTCTCGGGGGTTAGTAGATCCAAAGTAAAGATGGATCTATGCTGGTTTAATTCCCCCATTTAAATAGGCTGCATTCTAGGTGAATACCATGGGTCAATACCATGTGCCATTTTGGTGAATACCATGGGTCAATACAATGTGCCATTTTTATTTTTATTAATAATAATGTTTTTTTGCATGGTATTAATAACAATCTAGTCCATGGTATTTGTCCCATAGTATTTTTCCCATAGGTTTCACCTAAATATAACACATTTTTTGAATGTTCGTAAATATAAGGTGATTTATGGAGTAAATATAAAAAAATGTTTTATTTGTTTACCATACCTCTCGTTTATTTATATTTTTATTAATTTACCATACCTCTTTTACAAATATGGTATTTGGCCCATAGGATTCACTTAAATAAAATCTCTTTCTTGAGCCTTCATAAATAGAACGAGGGTTATGGACTAAATATAAAAAGAGGTTTTATTTGTTTACCATACGTCTAGTTTATTTATATTTTTATTTATTTACCATACCTTTTGAGTAAGTATAAAAAGACGTTTTATTTATTTACCCTACCTCCACTTTACTTATATTTTTATTTGTTTACACCCTTGTAGGTATATAAGGTGACTTATGGAGTAAATATAAAAAATGTTTTATTTATTTACCATACCTCTCATTTATTTATATTTTTATTAATTTACCATACCTTTTTTATACATATGGTATTTGGGCCTTTGGCCCATAGGATTCACTTAAATAAAGCCTATTCTTGAAAATGGGCAAATGGATTCACTTAAATAAAACCTATTCTTGAAAATGGGCAAATGGAAGGTTGTAACTCCTAATTTCAAGGGCTAAATTTACCTTTTTTACCCTCTACCTTAAAATAAGGTGGGCTATTTGAGGTGATTTGTAAAAATGTACTATGATACAAAATATTCGCCCACTAAAAATTTAAAACCCCTTAATTTCGCCAAAGGGCGAACATTCACCCCTAAAATTATCCTTGGAAATGATTCACTTTATTGATCAAACCCTTAAGGTAGGGCAACACCATACATTCACTCCTTAAGGAGAACACTCCACAAGCCATATGTCTGTTCATACAATAATCCTTGACACCTCTCCATGTGGAATCTCTAGCCTCTATATAGGCCTCATACATACAATACCATGAGTCATTACCATGGTTCTCTCATACCATCAAACTAATACCATGGGCTCATTACATTATTACTAACTACTTGTGGTCCCTTACATGATATGGGTTAACCACCTTATTTATTACTATGGCCCATCCCATTATTACATTATTACTTTGGGTACCTCCCTTTGTACCCCATATTATCCCGCCTAGGTATATAACATTCCACCCCCCTTAGCATGTTTTGTCCCCGAAACATGGGAAGAAGACAAATAATAAGATCTACTCAAAAGAGTAGTCCACTAGTACCATGCACATGCATCTAGCCATCCAAGAGAAAGGTGAACCCTCGATATCGCTGGTGCCTCGCTCGCTTGAGATGGAAATTGACCATGGTAGCTCTTCTGTGTTGATGTGTAGTAGGTGGATCTTCACTCCTCTCTATCTGTCCTGCGGGGGTTGTTGTCCTTGTGGCTAATTGGTTGCCATCTTCTTGGTTGTTGTCTTGCAGGGTGATGTGGGTGATGATATGTTGAAGTTTTAACCCATGGTGTTTTTTTCTTTAATTCACCCCTTACTGGAGCCTGATTATTATGTTGTGGTGCCTGCTGTGGTGTCTTATCTTCTAATAATACTTCAACCACTGAGCCCTCATCTGATGTATCAGCACCTGTAACCTTTTCTACTTCAACCTTTGTTTGTGTTTGATTATCGATCATCATTGGTTCATCATCTGATATGTCAGTCCTTGGAACATCTTCTGTTTCAGCCTCCATGTACTCTACCTGTTTATTGATGGAAATATCCTATAATGTAATTTTCTTCTTTTTATACCAGAGCTTCAGGAATTTCTTCTGCACATTAATATTGATAGTACCCACCGATTCCATCCATGGGTATCCCAAAACAATATCCATATTATCCATCTCCGAAGTATAAAAATCACCATGCAACACATACTTATCCATAGAAATCTTCAAATCCTTATACACTTGAACATCCTCATCATCCACCTATGTGTTTTCAATGTGTTTTGCTGGAACTTGCAATTTTTTTGCCAAATTAACATTGATAAAATTATGCTTGCAACTAGGATTTATAGAAACAATGATATTCTCCTTCTGAATCAATCCATGAACCTGCAATAAGGATATACCAGTAGGAAATAACCTCACATGTTTCCCCTTATCTTGTTTTCTAGCCTGAGACCATTTGTCCATAAGGAGTTTTTCCATTTCTTCATTCGAGAATTTGGACAAGCCTATGATGCCCAGTGAGTTCCACCATATGGCGGCCTCTTCTTTCAAACCAATTGGTACCATAAACTTCCATCCCTCCCCAAATATGTTCTTTAGTTTTTGTATGAATTCTTCAATAGTAGGGCTATCATCTTTTCCAGTAAAATTTTCCATGAAGAGGGTTTGAGAAAAATTCACTTACTTGGCGAAAATTTGAAATGGCCACAATTCCGTCAATATTGCTCAAAATCCCTATTATGACCTATTTTTGGAAATGGAACAACCATTCTGCATCTGCCCATGTGATAGAAATCTTGATCAAGGCACTGAAATTTCAGATTTGCACTGCAACTCTCCCGTCGTCACCCAAAAATTTTGAAAAAAAACCTGATTTTAAATCAGCGATATCTCCCCCATCCGGACTCCGATTCAACTGATTGTTTTTTTGAAATTGGGTATTTTTTCACAAATAATACAGATCTTCAATTAGATTTTGCAGATCTTGCACCAGGACTTCCAGATATGCGCCGCAAACTCGCTGCCCCGAAAACATTGTCTGCAACCCCACTGATTTTTAAATCAGCGATATCTCCTTCATCCGGACTCCGATTCGGCCGATTTTTTTTTTTTTTGAAATTGGGTATTTTTCACAAAGAATCCAGATATGTAATTAGATTTTGTAGATCTTGCACCAAGACTTCCATATCTTCGCCGCAAACTCGCTGCCCCGAAAAATTGTGTACAACCCCACTGATTTTTAAATCAGCGATATCTCCTTCATCCGGACTCCGATTCGACATATTTTTTTTTTTTGAAATCGAGTATTTTTCACATAGAATCTAGATTTGCAATTAGATTTTGTAGATCTTGCACCAAAACGTACAGATATGATCTACAAACTCGCCGCCCCCGAAATCCTGCAAAAAATAAATAAAAAAAATTCTCCACTCTTTCTTCCCAAGAAAGTGCTCTGATACCACTTGTTATAGATCTAATCCAAAAATATATGAGAATATAAAATAACCCAAGAATAACAAGATCGAAATAGATAGAAATGATTCACTTTATTGATCAAACCCTTAAGGTAGGGCAACATCATATATTCACTCCTTAAGGAAGGAGAACACTCCACAAGCTATATGCATGTTCATACAATAATCCTTGACACCTCTCCATGTGGAGTCTCTAGCCTCTATATAGGCCTCATACATACAATACCATGAGTCATTACCATGGTTCCCTCATACCATCGAACTAATACCATGGGCCCATTACATTATTACTAACTACTTGTGGTCCCTTACATGATATGGTTTAACCACCTTATTTATTACTATGGCCCATCCCATTATTACATTATTACCTTGGGTACCTCCCTTTGTACCCCATATTATCCCCCCTAGGTATATAACAGACTCTACTTTGTCATGTATGATTATCTACTCAATCCTCTTAAGTGATATCATTCTAGGCCCTCCATCTAAAATCCATCAGAGTATGAATTTCCTTCCTTGATGTTCAAACTCCATTTCCAACTTATGTATATTGAAATTGAACTCTACAATGGAAATCATCGATGTCATACAAGAATAACATCAATGTCCCCCATGTCTACCACATAAAATTCATCTTACAACTGATAATAACCCAATTGTATACTTAGATTTGAAAATCTTACAAGTGCAAGGAATCTTATACATGTTATCTACCATTACCTTAAATCCATTATGTTCTTCTGTTTGCAAACCCCTCTTAGTCATAGTCTTTTTATCAATGAAATTAGGAGTTTCCCCTATATCAATCAAAGCAACAACTTGTTGCCCCTATATTACAATTCTTACCTTGAATGTGACTGCCTTTTGTGCACTAGATAATTGTTTTATCTCCCTATCTTCCCAAGACACTTCCTTTGAAGTGTCATCCTCATAACCATTCTTTGAATCATATTGTTAATTTCGTTTTTCTAATGTAGATTATTTAGAAAAAAAGTACTCCAACAACTTAGCTTTTGGTTTTAAACTGCATTTATGCAAGGGGTCCCATTCTCTATAATGGAAACACAACTTCTTCCTTTTGAGGTCATTTAGTTTCTCACTATCTAACCTATTAGAATCATTTCATGGCTATCGTGATTCTCTTTGAAATTGTTTTTTGTCTTTATCCCTCTTATGTGGGAACCCTTTGGACTAAAACTTGCTTCTAGAAGTAGAAGCCTCCATGTCCCTTGCTTTTTTGATGACTTCCTGCAAGGTAGGTGGATTGAGGGCTTTAACGCAACCTCTTAAATTTCCTATCAAACCATCCATGAATAGCACCATGATTGTTCTTTTTGAAACATCAATGACTAGCACTACAAGCCTCTAAAAATCTGCATTATAAGTGTCAATTGAACCCTGGTGCTTAAGTTGTTCCAACACATTGAAATGCAGCTCCATGTCCTTCTTATCAAATCTTTCAATCAACCTCTCTATGAAATTTGCATATGAAGTGATCCTATCATGTCCCTTAGTGATCATCCCATGACTCTGCCACTCATGTGTTATGCCATTAAGGTGTATAGATACTTATTTGATGGCCTCTTCCTCTGGCATTGGGTTGATTTTGTAATAGGTATCAGCCTTCTAAACCCAAGCTTGTGTTGAAGTCTTCCTTGAACCATCATAACACGATACAGTCAATTTTCCCACTTTCTTCTTCAAATCATAATTATGTGTTATGTCACATGTGCAAGGTCTATGTTTCATCCTAACCTCAATATAGTGATAAAGCAACTTAAAACTCAAGGCCATTATTTTCCCAATCCTAGATAAATTGATTTTGCAAATCAATGAATCGTGGCTCATTTTCAACTAGTGTTGGTGCTTTAGGTAGGAAGGTAGGCATAAGAGGCCTTGAACTAATGGTTCTGGTTGGCTAACTTTGACTAACCCCATGAGCATAATTCTCTCCCTGGCCATTGTTGCCTCCATTGTTGTCTCCATTATCTGCATTGTTATGACCAAAATTAACTCTCAGTTGTCTAGCCATCAATTGCATCAAAAGGTCCAACCAATGATTCTATGCCTAGGCTCTTTACTCTACATCTTGATGCTCCCTAACTAAGGCATCCAACAAATTCATAAAATCTTCTTCAGGGTTTTGATTTCCAAGGTCTCTATGACTCATATTTCTTGCATTCTATTCCTCATTTTCCTTCTATTTTTGCCGTAAACAAATTTGTAACAGACTCGTTTATATGAGTATTGTAATGGTCTGTATAAGGTTTCTAGTCAAATCCTAAGATACCATTATGCTATCATATTGAACCCTTAAGGATAGAAGGATACATTGCTTTGATACCACTATAACATACACCCTTTTCTTTTCTTTAATTTGCAGTAATGAAATAGCTCAAAAAATATTAGTATATAAGAAAACCCACAAATTGATATAACTCAAATTTATTTTTGGAGCTTGGATTACAATATATGATCAAAATGAACAATATCCAAATAATAATTTTTTTAATGGTAGCAATGAAATAACTCATAAAAAATATTATTGAGGAAAACTCAAACTAATATAACTTAGATTTATTTTTTGAGTTGAGATTACAATATATGATCAAAATGAACAAGACGCAGATAACCAAAATGCTTTAAAAACACTATTTAAATTATATCTCTCAATAACATGGAGAATGTTGTATGCAAAGAATTTTGTCCTCACAAACTAGAAGAAATAATCTCCTCCAAAAAATAATAAATATCAAATATCAAAACCCACATATAAAATGAAATCAACAACTAATTTTTCAACACTCTCCTTAAAAAAATATTCAACCTTCTTCATCAAACTTTATAAAACTAAATAAATCACTTTTAATCCTTCAATTAAATACATCTTTCTTTTAATATAAAATAAATTATAAACTCTAAATATTTCACAACCACTCTAAAATAATATAAATAATGGAAACCATATTTAAAAAAAATAAAACAAAACATGAATTCCATTTTTCCCTCATATTATAACTTTAATTTAAAAATATTTGAAAAATATCACATGCCCAAAGCTCGAGTCAATATTCTTTGAGACATAGCCATAAAAGCCATGTGATAATTGAAGGAGTTATACATATATCCAAATATACCATGTGATAATTTAGAGTTATATTAAGAACTTAAGAATAGATCCCCATTGTAAGTATAGAGAAACAATATGCCTCATGGGCTTTACAATTCTAGTCAACATAAATAAATGAGAAACAAAGACCTGCGCTCTTATTAATAGGAATACGTTTTCTTGATGGTAAATGAATCAGAAATGATCCCCAAAAATATAGATATTATTATAATGTGTATTAGGGTAGTTTAGTCTTTTTCACTTAAGCGGAATTATGTTTTTAGAAAAAATCTAAATTAATATATGAAGTGGAAAAATTAATCATTTACTGAGAAGTAAAGACTTGTATAAATTTTGGTGGTAGTATTATTATTAAATTTCGATGTTTATATTTTTATTTTTGTTAAAACACAAGTAATAGTGGCTCCTAGTAAATGCATTTATTTACATCTAGTTCTTATCTATTTTTTATGCAAATCTAATTATGGTGGGCCGTGTTTAATAGTAAATATGTTATTTATTTGAGTATAAATTATTTTCAAGGATTTTAATTTTGGGTGGTTTTCTTATGAAGCTTAATAATGAAAAATTTTTACACAAATATTTTGAAATCATGGCATAAATATTACAACTGCATCCACAAATTATGGCAGAAAAATCTGAGGTAGTTATCCACATGGCATTGTATTGTACAAAATTTACAATAAAACCTTCAAGTTATAGTCCAATCAAATGTTTGGAAAATATTTTTTTCATATATATATAATTAAACATTATAATTTATATTGATTAATGTTAAATTAATAGCGATTAAGACACAAAATCAATTGCTAAAATTTTGCTTTAAAAAACTAATAATAATTAAAAAAAAACAAAAACATGCCACATGAATTCAACAAAATAATTAAAAAACAATATTAAAAGGAAATCAACAAAACATGCAACATGAATTCCATTTTTTTAGGTTGTAACTTTAAATTCAAAAATATTTGAAAATTATCACATGCTCAAAGCTCAAGTCAATATTCTGTGGAGACATAGCTATAAAAACAATGTGATAATTTAAGTTGGTATATGAAGAACTTATTAAAAAATAGACCCCACGGGGTAAACAAATAGTACGGAGAAAGGTTTATTTGAAAAAGAAATGAGGTTAAAATGTAGCATTCAAATCCTATATGAATTACAATTACTATTTAAGCATCTCAGCAAAGATTGGTGGATGACAATCAAAATTTATTTTCATTGCATCTTATTACCATTTTTTTTGAGTGAAACCATATTTAGAAGTTGTGTTGAGGGTTATTTGTTTTAATCTATTTGTTTTTACAATTTATGTCTTTCTAATTTAGTAAAGGGTGGGAGTTTGATGTATGAACATTAGAGCTTCCAAGTCACTAAGTTTTTAATGTGAAAAAACTTAAAAAAAGGGTTTTTAGTTTTGAGAAGAATTTATATTTTTCTATGTAAATAAATTGTATTTTATAAGTTGAGATATTTTATGATTTTTAGAACTAATGATTCATCATTTTAGAAAAGTTATCAATAGGTGAAATTTTTTGGATAGGTGAGATTTTGTCTATAAGGCAAAAGCAAATCTATCTTGAAAAGCCTCACAGATTCTAGAGATAGATTGAATGGTTTTAGAATTTAGAAAAAAATATGTTTATGGAGTGATTTATGATGATTTATGGAGTGATTTGAGGATTTAAGAAATTCTACTTTATGGAGTGTTTTGAGGATTTATAAAAGATATTGCATTTCTTAATTCTATTTATTCTAAACCTACGAACAATGAGAACTAATGGCCAAAATGAATGTGAGATTAGGCCAAGAGAGGAATGAATACTTTTGTAATTGTTATGTAATTGTATGGACATGATTTTATTAATGAAAGGAATTTTCATTATATTCACAAATTGTCTCTGTGTGTATGTGTGGATGAAGAATTCCAAATTTATGTGTAATATGGAATTAAGCAGAGTTTCAAATCTTGTATATGGGTTTGAAATTAAATGATATGAGAGTTAAATATCACAAGTGAAGGTGCATAGATATTTTGTGTGTTTGTTTTAAATCTTGTATATGGGTTTGAAATTAAATGATATGAGATTTAAATATCACAAGTGAAGGGGATAGATATTTTGTGTTTTTGTTTTATTGTGGCAACAAAGCACGAGATCAAAAAGTGGTTAAAGGTGTATGGGCACCTTGATGTCAGTATTGCATTGACACCCTAGGAAGCAAAGAGTCAGAATTTGCAGGAAAAGTGAATTTTCTTACATCAAAGTTGATGCAATCATCAAGTGTGATAATGGTATTTTCCTTCTAACTAAGTTGATTCACTAATTATTAGATATTAGTAATTGTACTTTGAATTTGGTAGAAAATCCTACCACAACTACCCTTTGGCACCATGGGTAGTTGACTTGATGTGATCTTGGGGTGGTAGAGGATTTAATACATCATTAGGAGACTTTTTACTCTAACTTAAGTAGATCCCATATCAAGTTCTAAGATGAACTAGATGAATAGTTAGTTTGGGCTAAGAACGAGGCTAGTGGTGTTTACACAATACAATTGTGCTATTGTGCTTTCTAGGGAATAGATAACTATGAGGTCAAGTAGTGATGCCCCAAACTATAGAAGAATAAAGCTCTTTTGAAAGAAACATTATTAATATGGTTAACATTAAACAAGAAGATAGAAACATGGGTACTTTTGCAAGAGAGTAATAAGGGGAGGCCTATCATATGTTTACTCTATCGAAAGTACATTGAAACAAATATACATCTCTTTTAAGAATGTCTATATGGATAACAAACTTAAAAGGATATGGAGAAATCGCTAGGAATAAATAATTTTTGAATTGAGGAGGGCCTAGAGGATTGTTTGAAGATTTGGTATGCCAAGGGTGAGTTAAAAATTTGTAGAGGTATACCTTTTCTAGTCCTTTATGGTATTTGGATTGCAATAAATGCCATATTTTTTAAAGATTGATCAATTCCCACATTCTAAATTAGGACATTTGTATGTGTCATATTTCAACAATGTCATTCTTCAAGTAAATCTATGATTAACAAACAAGTGGGTGAATTTCAAGTGAACATTACTTACTTGGAGCTATTTTGTTGGAGCCTCCTAGAATCCAAATTCTATATGTAACCTAGAGCTGATTTTTTGGCAATCACTTGGAACAACAATCACGTCTATATCCAAAACATGACTTTACTTCCTCTCATTGACTAATTAAATAAGATTTCCACTCATTTTATGGGTTTTTTTACTTTCATATTTATACAAAATTAAATACTTTAACAAATGCTTTGTCAAAGTAAAAATACAACTTCCACTTAGACAACTACTTTAAAAAGAAGTTTATGGACAAATCCAAAAATATCATTTTAAAAATTCTATTTTATAAATGGTTAATTAATTATTTATTTTATGTAACTTGTAATATTTCAATGTTTGATCTATTCGTTCTTAATAAAACTTGGTTGATCTCATCTTAACTATTATCTTTTTAAATGATTATAAAAAACATGGACTAATGGTATAAAATTCTATAACCTAATATCACATGAACACTTACAAAAATATTTTTATAAATTATAAAACATAATAAAAAGAAAATGTGAGACAATACCTAACTATTTGTCTCTCTTTAAAATGCATGCTTTTACAAAATCTATCCCACCTAAACATTTATTTATCCATTTTTAAATTGAAAGAGAAACACAATCACATGTTGAAATTTGATGTTTCATATTTTTCGACTCATTTCCACACCATGTATGTATCATGTTACCTGCCATTGTTGACCCATAAAACACTTTTGCAATATTATATTGAGACATATTATGATAAAGATGCCAGGCCAGACAATGTCCAAGGGCCTTGTATTTCATGATTATCAGTCCATAAAGAGGTCCACTTTTCCAACTTTAAGTATTCTATTAGTGGCAACCAAAGTCGCACAATAATTACAAAATGACAGGCAATGTTTTAACAATAAATTATAAGTGTATTAACAATAATTACAATATGACTGGAAATAAAGTGTTATTAAACCTGTAAAAATGAGTCAATCTAGGTGAGGCATCTTTACTGAGGCATCTGTACTGTGTGAGTTAAAATTTTAGTACTTGAATTTATTAGTTTAGCCCTTTTCTAAATGAATAATGTAATCATATGTAATATAATATAAAATTTGAATATTGTGTGAGTGAGGCATCTTTACTGTGTGAGTTAAAATTTTAGTACTTGAATTTACTAGTTTAGGTCTTTTTTAAATGAATAATGTAATTATATGTAATATAATATAAAATTTGAATATTGTGTGAGTTAAAATTTTAGTGCTTGAATTGACTAATTTAGGTCTTTTCTAAATGAATAATGTAATCATATGTAATATAATATAAAATTTGAATAATATTTTTAATTTGGGATTTCGATTTTTTAGTATTTTGTAATTGTGACATTTATTAAAGTACAGACCAAATATGAATCTATCTTATTTCTTATTCAAATAAATATTTGTTTTCAATATCATCTATTTATCTTAGTTTTATTTTTGAAATTCTATTAACAGTAAATAATTAATGTCATGTATTTAAATTCAAAATAGTAATTATTATGTGAAAGTGGATATTTAATTTTATATATATATAGATAGATATATATTAATTTAATTTTTGACTTAATCATATTTTTATTTTTTTATTAAACTTAATTTCTAATTTAAAAATCATTTTAAATATAAGTTATTATTATAATTATATCTATTCTCTTCTTTAATTTTTTTTTGAAAAACCTTATTCCTGCGAATGTTTTTATTTCGCATTTATTTACGTTGATTTGTAAATTTCCTTATACTTACATTTGGGATCTATTTTTAATAAATTCTTCATCTATCACATGGGTTTTATGCGCTTTGAGCATCTGATATTTTTCACAATCTTTTTGAAATTGAAGTTGGAATCTTAAAAAAAAAAAAAAAAAATGGAATTCATGCTATTGTTTTATATTCTTTTAATATCGTTTCCGTTATTTATATTTCAGACCAAGTGATCTTCTCACCAAATCTTGCTTCTATGGTTACATTGCACCTTGCAAGGCCTATATTTCCTCTCAGGAAATATTCATGTATGTGATTCAAATCTTGATTGAGCTACTCTATGTTAGCTATAGCCTTAACATACAATGGCCAACATTTGCGGGCCATCACCTCCTTCTGTAGACAACAATCCTTGAGCAACATGAAGAAATTTGTGAGTAGATTTGTCAAGGCAGGGAACTCCAAATGGAAATTACCAGTGAAATGCCCCATTAGAAGCCAATTTCCAATTGTACGGAAATTTGTTGTGTTGCAATTGGGCATTGTAGTGGTAGGACTAAATTTAAAAAAAGAAAAAAAGAAAAAGAAAAAAAAAGGGATTGGGAGGCAGATGGATGAACTCTCAAGTGTGGTTTGGGACACTCGACATTATTGACGTAGCTAACCATGTCCATTGGTGAATGATATGATTCATAGTCATATTATTAATAGCTAGGAATTTGGAATAGAGAAGGAAATTATTGTGTGGATAATGTGCCCTTATGGGCCATGTTGAAATTTACAAGGCTACTAAATGATGGATGGATCTATCTAAAGAGCTAGGTTGATGAGAGATAAGGTGGATCTAGAAAGTGAAAATGGTGTTGGAAGGGCAGGTTAAGGTATGGATGGGCACAAGTTGGATATATAATTAGAGAGCTTCCATATATGCATGGACGAGAGAATGTAGATGGAATCAATGGTGTTGAGGTTTGGTGAAAGAGCTAGTGTGTTATGGAGAGTTGCAATTGTGTATGAACACCCTAAAGGATTTTGATTCAAGTAGTAATTCCTTGTTGTAGGCAAGTTGTATTCCCAAAATTTATTATAAAACTTGTTGTTCAGGCATACATGTAGCATAGTATCGCATGTTGTTTCAAGTTGCATAATGAACCACTTGAATAGGTATAACAAGGGTGACAATTGTACTTGTACGCTAGCTTGATGTTAGTTTGTTGTAAGACCTATTAATCAGGCATACATGTGGAATATGATGACACGTGGAGTTATGGATGATCAAGTTGTGGAATGGCCCACTTGCATAGGTACAAGGGTGACAAGTGTACTCGAGTGCTAGTTTGGGGAGATGAATTGTGAAATCTTAGAATGTGAGATGGTTTATGAAACATGTATGAGAAAAAGTCATCTTAGAAAACTGGTGGATATTTTTCCTTGGGATGTTTTTGGTTGTAGGGGAGCTATGCCAAGGTATCTACAACCTTCCTTTGCCTCAAACTGGCACTTGGGACAAAGTGGGCTCCCTCAACTATTAGTAACAACTAACTACTTACTCTCACTAAGCAACAACTTATTCATTAAGCCCAATGGCCAAATTTATATGGTAAAGAACAAGAGAAATAGGGTTGAGTATAGAGAAGGCAGGGGACTACAATAAAGACTACAAACTTCGTATCAAAGGTATTTCCATTGGGCACTAGAGTCTTGGCTTGTAGAGCACAATCGTTGATAATTGAAGGTGGAAGAAAAGAGAATGATAGTGAGTTTTTGGCTTGACAATGAGTAAGGAAATCTCTGTTAGCCTAAGGTAAGGAAAAATTGCAAATACCCTATAAATAAATGGTAAATTTTAGGTGCTCATGACATGTGAATGGACTTATTAGGCATTGAATAAATGAATCTAAAATATAATACTTGCAGTTTTGAATACATGTTTAAAAGGTATAAGTAAGAGTCAAATAAATGAAGTTCTTTCGCTATACACAATGCAACATATAAATAATTTACACAAAACCAACAATGACATAAGACATTTGCGCGAAAAAAAATTTCCTTTATCCTTTAAACATATAAAGAACCTAGTGTGAAATTGCAAGATTACATGAATGGAAAGAAAGAAAAAGGTTTTGCAAATAAGTAGTGAGTCTATAAAAAAAATTATTGATATTCAAAATTTACAAACAACCCCTCAAGCTTCATTACCAAACACAACCTCCCCTCAATAGCAAAATTCCTCCCTCCTTTGATCTTGAATAAATGACTTTATGCTCTATGAATACTTGATTTAGTTGAATGGTGAAATCATTGTATTAAAAATAGTAGTATGATAAGGTGGCTTTGGAAATATTAACACCTTTGATTGATGTGATATCTAAAATTGAAGAATTATGTTGCTACTATTAACTCTTCAAAAAGTTATATTTTCTACTTCATTTTCCAGCTACTCTTTTCACTATTTGTCTTGTAGTTGTTATAATAGCCCCCTTTTTACTAGCTTTCCACTTTGCTAATTATATCCTCAAATTCACTATATTATGCTTTCAAAATATTTTCTTTCTCCCTAGCTATAGAAGTCTTTAATTCATGATAATAGGACCATAACATAGAGCTTTACACCATACTCTGATTGTTACTATTGCATGCAATAGCTTCTTCTCTCTTTTTCTTGGGATTATTGTGGCCTTGTTGCGATCTTTTATCATTTCCAACCAGTGAATCTGTAGAATTTTGTAGAATTTTTATACAAATCAACTAGCTATGATACCATGTAGATCTTTTTCTACAAATCAGCTAGCTCTAATACCATATAGAAATTTCCCACCTGTAGATCACATGGTAATGCAATGTACTAAAGCAAAACACTTGATCTACTTCTACAAACAATTTAGCGGAAGCTTAATCGAATTGAGCAAGATCAATAAGAACACATATAACTAATATGGAGAAATCAAACACACATAACACAGAAGATATAACCAGAGGAAAGCACCAGCCTAAAACCCCATCTCTGTATTAGCATACAAGTGGAAATATGTCCGGATTACACAAAGCCTTAGCTCGGAAGCTATCCGGCTCTCAGTACAATCCCTTTGCTGCTCATAGACAGTCAAAGGCTTCTCACAAACGTTATCCTCTACCCTCCAAGCCTCCTATTTCTATGCACAGTTTTTCCTGGGTCCTCTAGCTACAACCTGTGTGATTCTCACCTCACACACAACACTGACGTCTGAAATAACTGCACAAACCTGAAGGAGATAAATCCTCATCATGGGTGAGCTTCCTTTGTAGGAAAAATATTCATCCAACTGATAGTAAATTGTCCCTTCTCTGATCTCAACTGGGTCTCTAATAGAACTGACATGCATGAGTTATTTAAGCTATAATATTCAGTTATCTGAAAATACCAGTTGTTACATGCATGCAAGCATTAACAAACTGAATCTCATTAATTTAAAAACTTGTTAAATTAATCTAACTAGACTTGATTTAGTTAACTGAACCAACTAATTACAACTCATCCTCATCCTTTAACTGATGGATAAATCCCTCAATCAAAGGAGAAATTGTTGCATGTCCTCACATAGACTTCAAGTTCATAATTCCTTAACTAATTAACTCAAACTGAATTAATTAATTAATTTGCAAACTGTTGTTAATATCAAATTCGAATTTTACTTCCTATTTCTAGTCCAAGGACTGACTAAAATAGGAATCGTCAGAAAGCGTTCCTCAAAGCTGCCAAAAATTCCTTAACTAGAAGAGAACCGAAAGAGCGGGCCCCAGGTGTCCATCTTCTGTTTGTACAGGGGACTACTGATAAGATTGCGAGGATTCTTAGGAAGTATAATGTCCCCTCGACCTTTAGACCCCTCAATACCATTCATAAGTCACTCAGATCTGTGAAGGATCCTATCGACCCTAAGGATATGAAAGGGGTATATATTATTCCTTGTTCTTGTGGGAACCCCTATATTAGTGAGACTGGTCGCTCCATTAATCAAAGGATTAGTGAGCACGCAGCTGACCTCAAGCACAGGGGAACCAAGTCTTCCGCTTTAGCTGAACATGCAGAGAGTACCAAACATCATGTTTTTATTGAGGAGGCGAGTGTTATTGCTAAGGTTTCGCAGTTCCATCACTGGAAATTTAGGGAAGCCCTTGAGATTGAAAAAATACCGAACAATCTCAATAGAGAGGACGAATGGAAAATCAGTAGTTGTTGGATCCTGGCCCTCTCTTCCTAGTCGTTTTCTTCCCTCCCTCCTTTTTTGCTTGATCTTGGTCCTGGTTTCCCCTTGGTTTCCCGTATCCTTCTCTCTTTGGCCTTTATGAGTTATGGATAATCTATAGTTGTTGGGTCCTGACCCTCGCATCTTAGTCACTCTTCAGGGTTCTTTTATTTTTATTTAGGTTATAAGTATACGTCTTCATTAAGAAATTAATTTAATATTATTATACACTATTAGATTGATAGTAACAATGCAATTATTCCTTTCAAAACTATAATAATAATTCTATTTATTGAGATCAATCTAGGATAATATGTTTTATTAAAAAATAATAATAATAATAGTAATATTCTTTCTAACCCCCTAAAATCTCTATAATATTTGTAAATAACTACTAATTTAAAATAAATTTATTTTAATATATATTTCGAATTATAAGTTAATAAAATATGTCCTTATATTTTAACATCTCTTAATAATTAATTACACTATTATTTATATATTTAATAATTTTTAACTAACTATTAATTAATTTGTTTTAAAAATTATTTATTTTAAGTTATAGTTATAATTATTTGTATAACCCCCCAAAAAATTTCTATAATATTTGTAAATAACTACTAATTTAAAATAAAGTTATTTTATAATTTATTTATTTTAATATATATTTCCAATTATAAGTTAATAAAATATGTCCCTTTGACTTTTTAATAAAAATATAACTAACTATATTTATTATCTCTTAATAATTAATTACATTATTATTTATATATTTTTTAACTAACTATTAATTGATTTATTTTAAAAATTATTTATTCGTAGTCCCTTTAACCTTTATATAACTAACTATCAATTTAATATTCATTGGAATTATAAAAATAGAAGTCATGCCCTTAATCCTGTTCAACTAACCGTTTCCCGGTCAAATTTAGCTGTTAGTCCATATAGCCATTGCTTGGTCAAGAAATATAGTCGTTGGAGGTCCTGCTCAAACTATTTAATAGGCAAAGCTAGATCTGTTTCTTTAACTTGTCCTGACAATGAACCACACTTGTTGGTTCGAAACGCGTCGACAAATGAGATTTCATGTGATTTTCACCGAAAAATTTTTCATAAAAAAAAAAAAATAAATAAATAAATAGAACTTCTATTTTTAGCACTTCCATTTTTCATTCCCTATTGCGCAATCCAGCACTAATGCCCAAACTTCTATTTTTATCAATGTTATTTTTAGCACTTCTATTTTTAGCAATTTCTTGTTGCCAATTTTCAACACTCCCTCTCAACAAGAAAGGCTTCCTCTCGAACCCGATCATGTACCTCTAGAATGATCTGCATGCAACACATCTACCAAGTGTGGTTGCTCCAGCAACTCTTGGAACAAAAAAAAACTCCCAACTGACCTCTCCGTTGGGCTAGAAACATACTCTGTGCTGAAGCTCTACCAGCTGCCGACAAGTGCCCCCTCTTTGACCTCTGCGCTACTGCAACATCTCCATGCATCTCGCACCATTGCACCCTTCTCTGTGCTACCTTGCACTGTGCAACACACTTGTGCCTCTTGAATTGCTGCAACCTACATGCTTTGCGCTGTCTTGGGATTCCCTGCACCGTAGCTCTCTCTGCCACTCCATCCGCATCTGTCTCTACCCAATCAGTTAGTTCTTGCTACTCCACATCGGGGCTCCCTTAGCAAAGTCAAATCAAAGAGGTTGGGTACCTCAAGAATCCTGCCCCTCCTCCTTGGGACGATCACTCCACATCGCCCCACCTCCTACCAGGAGGTATGCCTGCATGTGATCCCTCTGCCCACCTGGCCCAAAGTTTCCCCCTACTAGAGGTCTCTGCATGAGTAGATGTCTCTACTCAATCTCCTCTCAGCTTCCCCTATTGTGGTTGCTCCACAACCTCCTGAAGCTATTGCACCAATCGTGGCTCCTCCACAATTGTCTGAGACTTTTTCTGGCTCTGCATGTTAAGAGGTAATTTACTCTCCCTCTCAACTACCAAGTATCTAACCTTTGCCTTGCTCCTCAAGGCTTTTCATGCATCTTGTACCTCAGGTGCATATAGGTTCTTGGCTAGCACACCAATCTATTTCCACTTTCCCGCCGTCACGAAATTTTCTAGAAAAAGAGTCTATTTTAAATCAACGATATCTCCCTCATCCGAACTCCGATTTAGCCGATTTTTTTTTTTGGGGGGTATTTTCTTGCAAGGAATCCAAATTTGCTATTTTTTTCTAAAAATTTTCAGATCTGCTCTGCAAACTCTCGGCCCAAAACTCAAAACTTTGAAATCTCCTCTTCTTGTATATTGTTCTTCCTTGATCACCTGTGCTCTGATACCATGTAGAATTTTGTAGGATTTTTCTACAAATCAGCTAGATATGATACCATGTAGAACTTTTTCTACAAATCAGCTAGCTCTGATACCATGTAGAAATTTCCCACCTGTAGATCACCTGGTAATGCAATGTACTAAAGCAAAACACTTGATCTACTTCTACAAACAATTTAGCGGAAGCATAATCGAATTGAGCAAGATCAACAAGAACACATATAACTAATATGGAGAAATCAAACACACATAACACAAAAGATATAACCAGGGGAAAGCACCAACCTAAAACCCCGTCTCTGTATTAGCATACAAGTGGAAATATGTCGGGATTACACAAAGCCTTAGCTCGGAAGCTATCCAGCTCTCAGTACAATCCCTTTGTTGCTCATAGACAGTCAAAGGCTTCTCACAAACTTTCTCCTCTGCCCTCCAAGCTTCCTATTACTATGCATAGTTTTTCCTGGGTCTTTTATCTGCAACCTGTGTGATTCTCACCTCACACACAACACTGACCTCTGAAATAACTACACAAACCTGAAGGAGATAAATTGTTGTGGGGAAAAATGCCTATGCAGGACGATCCTATCCACCTAAGGTGTGACAGTGCCTTAGCAACAAACAGAGACAGCTATTCTAGTATTCTTCCTTTATGAATTGAGAATGAAGAGAGATAGATGGACTAACCGGTGTCTTCCATTTGTCCCTCGATCCGGTCTCTCTTCTCTTTGAGGGTTCCCAGCTACTTGCCTTCTCGCTCGCCCAACTTCAAGAGGTTTCTGCAAGATCACAAGAAGAGAACACTACACAAGACATGGATTCATATTCATAACTAGTTCAGGATTAGAAATAAACCAAACATATTAATGCAATCATACATCAAAGATACATCAGTATATAGGAGAAAACAAGATAGCTTTATTGATGAATAACAAGGTTCAGGAAGAGATACAACCCAGAGGGCTCCAATCCAGCATCTCCTTCCCAGCAAATGGAATTCCTATCTTCACCCCCTTCAAAGCATTAAGCACCCAATGATCCCAATCTCAAACCAACAGCAATTCTTTGCAATAACAAAATTCCAGCCTCTAGATCTCATGGAGGAGAGATCCATATATAGATGTTTGGAGAGAGGATGAGTCAGTTTGAGATCTGGCTAGTGTCCTCTCCCTCTGTCAGTTCTTGATTCCACTTGTAGGTTCTTGCTTCCACTTGGAGATTAGGAACCTCTTACTCATCACCAGTCGAATTCACTGAGGCAAGTGTCATTGAGGAAGATTCTGGAAGCTTCCTGGGTCTTGACACCTCTTGGAATGAACTTGCCACATGTCAACTCTCGCTCAGCGCAGGTAGCCAGTGTTGGCTTTGACATTCAGCGCAGGTAGCCAGTGTTGGCTTTGACATTCAGCGCAGACAGCTAGTGGAGCCACTGAATTGATCCTGAATTGACTTGTTTTTTAGCAGTTTCTGGTGGAGAACTTATGTGAATTGCTGTGGTTTGTTAGCCTTGTTCCTCTAGGGGTAGGAACAACATGTTTAGGGACTTTGGATCCCTTAGATTATGGACATTTCATGCTCAATGCTGTAAGGCACAAAAATGTCTATAACAGTTGCCCCCTAAAGTATGAGGCCGTTTATCGGGTGAAATGCTTTATCAGGGGGATCCGAAGTTCATCCAATGCTGGGAGGAGACCTGTAATAAAATACAATACAATACATTATTTTTCATACTGCTTTCATGATCTAGCTGAGGCGGGCATTCCCATGCTCAGCTTTATAAATTCATTTTTCTGTACATAGAACAGACAATCGTCTGATGGTAGACTGATAATTTTGATGAAATTATCATCCTTTGGGTAGGATGATTATCTGCTGCAATGATGTACATGTCAATGTCTTTATCTTTCCTGAATATATATCGCAGCTCGGATGGATGAAACTAGATCCGGGGTCTTCAAAATCGTTCGATCTTCACTCTAAGTACAAGTCGATCCATGTGAGAAATGTTCTGAAGTCGAACACGGAAAGACATCGCTTGATTACCGGTCAATGAGGTAAACCGTTAACAAGCGCGAGAGGAATCACCGATAATGATAATGACCCTCAAGGTACTGCAGTACAATTCACGTGGTGTGAATAAAGGACTTGGCGTCGAACACCACGCAAAATCTTTCGGTCGAAGGTCATTGATGTATACCTATCGCCGGAAGTGAGAAACTTGCCATTGAGGCATGCAAGCTTCAAAGTACTGAAGGGGTTGTTCCTAGATCAACTTCTTGGATAATGAGCTGATGTCGACAAGAAGCGATCCGTCAAAGGAGGGCCTACTGCAGTAAAATTCACGTGGTGTGAATAAAGGACTTGGCGTCGAACACCACGCAAAATCTTTCGGTCGAAGGTCATTGATGTATACCTATCGCCGGAAGTGAGAAACTTGCCATTGAGGCATGCAAGCTTCAAAGTACTGAAGGGGTTGTTCCTAGATCAACTTCTTGGATAATGAGCTGATGTCGACAAGAAGCGATCCATCAAAGGAGGGCCTTAATGAATCCCACATCAGTGACACGGAACGGAGCTAATGATTTTGATGGAGGTGAAAACGATCTGTGACATATGATTCAGAGTGGCGGTCATGAAAGGATGAAGGATAATGTACGGCAGTGGATGGGACACGGTTGACTTTTCTGAACGACTTCTCTTGAACATATGGCGACACTGATGCGATGGATTGGTAGCATTACCCCAAATATGGATGGTATGGCGAGACCATGGATGTGACCGGTGAATGAAAACACCCCAACCCGATTGTGGTACGGAGGAAAAGTGTCATGTTCAAGAGCGACTTGCTACCATCAGAGTTTCTTGAGTTTCTCCCAATTTTTCCCCAGTCATTGCTGACCAGTACCTCTTTATTTTTGTCAAGCTTGAGGAGGATAACATATGCTTGTTCTATAACCTGCCCTTCGGGCAATCCCATCGCTATGTTTTAACGAGCCTAGCGATAGTGAAACTCGTTCTCGTCTAAAGACAAGTTTGTCGCTTTTTAATGATTTTAACGAGTCCAACGACAAGGATAACTCGGTCCTTTTCATTTTTAGAGAGTCTGAAAAGGTACATAAAGTTAACTCCAAAAGTCCTTTTTCGTCATCTAATCCCTTAAGTCTGAAAAAGTATAAAACAATACAGAAGGGATGAGTTTTCGATAGTTTTAACGAGCCGAACAAAACAAGCGCTCGATCTTTTTGTGCAATAATCCCTCAGGTCCAAAAAGATTAAAATCTAGAGGAGGGATAGCACTTCCTGTCCCTTTAACGAGCTGGAAGGCCAAGGACTCGGCAATCTTTTCATATTTTACAAGTCAGATGAAAAGAGCTTAAAGAAGACTCGTATTTTGAGGAACGAGTGATAAAACGGGTTAGCAGCTAATTCCAGGTACAGGTTGGAATTTTCCAATCACGGCAGTGTCACAAGGATGGCTAGTGAAATCACTCTTCGCAGCTGTTCCTCAAAATGGGTAAACAAACATATGGAGGTGAACGATCGGCCAATGGAAAAGTGGAGGTGATGGTGCAAACACGACCAAGGCTTTAATGGCTGATAAGGTTACATTCACAGTGGTTATTTACCGGGTAGGTTCATTTTTTATTTTAAAATGAGCTTAAACGTTGGTGGAAACACTTGCTCATTGCTTATGTTTATTTTTTAACGAGCATGAAGTCCGCGTTAAAACTGCTCGAATCTTGCGTTTATTTTTTAACGAGCATGAACTGTGTGCTAAAACTACTCGAATCTTGCGTTTATTTTTTAACGAGCATGAACTGTGTGCTAAAATTGTTCGATTTTATATGGTCAAATTATTGATTTTTTACCATGACTAGCTTTGCCCTTTTCAAAGATAGTACTGTATCCTCAATTGCTGCATCAAACTAGTTAGAAATGAATAACATTTGCTTGAAAACGAGATTAAAAACCTAATATTTCGCTTTGAACTACGTAAAAAGCAATTAAAAAGTGTTTTTACCTCTCATTTTACCATTTCATTTGAACTTGGTTTGTTGGAGCTTTGGAGGTGCCTTTTCCCCCTTGATTTTCATCAGCTGATTCCGGGAGATTCTGCGGACGATTTTCGGTGTCGTCTGGACCAGGTAGGAGCTAAACCCTAGCTCTTTCTTTTCATGGTTTCATTTTTCCATTCTGTGCCTGTTTTCCTGTTCCCCTGAGCCCCTGGGGTTTTTTTAGGGCGCTCTGCCATCAGCGCAGGTAGTTCACTCGAAACCTGCGCTGAATGTCAAGCTGCATGAAGGCAGTTTGACCTTCAACGCAGGTGGAACACTTGCTAGTTGCATTGGGCATAGAAAAACAGTTTTGTTGCACAGTTTTTGATGAAAATTTTGCCAGTTTCTCATCAAATCCAGGATCTTACTCTTTCTCTTGTTTGTTTTGCAGGGACTTTTGAGCAAAATGACCCTTACATGGCGAGAACGAGAACATGAAGAAGAGGACATGATTTCCCTCCATGACCTTGTCACGGTGAACGCGCTGCGGAACTGTGGCCTGCTGAAGTTCTTCCGTATCTCTAGTATGAGAGCACAGATCTCCTTACTGCAGTATATGCTTGATGCTTGGGATCCTATCAACCAAGTATTTCAGATTAGGGGCAAATCTATCCCCCTGACCGTTGTAGACATTTACTTCTTGACTGGCTTGTCGAGGTGGGGTGCTCCCATTTCTTTGTCAGGTTCGGCCCGAGGGAATGACTCCGTGAGAGATTATGTCCGCCAGTATTGCAGGGAAGGATCTCAGCCGAGTAGAGACGGCAAGGTCGTTATCCGTGAGATTGCTGACAGATCTCTCAGGTCCATTCTGTATACTATTGGTAGGATGGCCGGTAGCGCATCTCTTCATGTTGCCAACAGATCCTATGTGCAGCACGCCTTGGAGTGCCTCCAACCGAAAATATTCAACTGGTGTGATGCAGTACTTCTTCAAATGAAAAGTTAGTTGACCAAGGTAAAGGATGGGAAGCTGAAGAACTTTGGATTTGGTTCTATTTTGACTGCCTTCGCCTTGGAGAAGATACCACTGATGCAGCCTCAGTATATCGCACTCGACTTGCCTTCTCCTACCGAGCCACGCATGCAGAGATGGGTTGATCACATGTCTAGGCATGCTGGTCAATCTCAGATTTCTTTCACTGATACCTTCTTCAGGTGGTTCGAGCGTCAAGAGATGGTCTATTCCGAGTATCCATATGTTGGTATGGATTTCCGAGGTGATCCGGACTTGGTACTGCCAGATGGCGAACAGTGGGGCGCTATTGGTAAAATCTTCGAGCATATCACTGTTTACTGTTTTTATTTATAATGTCCTTGTGCTTTATTCTATCAAGACTTTAATCAAACTCATGTGTGCATGCAAATGTTGGTCCTGTTCGTCCAGTAGTTCGCCCAAGAGCGCCAGTTGCTGCCCCAGCAGGGGAGACTGCTGGGAGGGTTATTCTTCGTGACCTTGATGTGGCCGAGACCCTTACAGCTGTGCAGGAGCAGGTTGAGAGCCTTACTCTCGGCATTCCCGATGTGAGGATTGATGAGTTACCTTTACAGTTGCAGCGGCATACTACTGGTGTGCCTAGACGATGGACTCGTCTCTTACGCATGATTGCACAGGTCGTGACGTGCTATCATGAGCATCACTAGACTAGGGTGCCCCCTAGCATTTTGAGTTTTTGGGTCATGCGACCGATTTTTGTCTTGGTTACAGAACATTATGTATAAACGATAAACATCTTATATATATATATATATATTTTGATTTTCGGGGTTTATTCTGGTTGAGTTATATGATCCATATGTACAACATTGATGATGTGTCTCTTTTTATAAATGTCGCAAATGTCTATCTAACACATAGTTTGCTAATGAGTCGGTTAATGTGTTTAAGTTTCTGGAAATATGCTGGTATTGAATCAAATCAAATTGTCTTTCCAAAATATTAACCCTTAGGAACATGCGATAAATAGCTGGGTTGCGGACGGAATATATACCATTGAGTTGTAGTATTATGAGTTGTGAGTCTAGCCTGACGATTAGTCGGCGTATACCATGGGTAATGGCATCAGAGAGTAGTTCTATCAACGCGCTATACTCAGCGATGTTATTCGTTGATTGCTAGATGCATACACCTCTGAAACTTACTAACTCGCCGCTTGGATCAAAAATGGCCCAGGCTGCGGAGGACAGGTTCCGCGAACTACGACTCGCTCCGTCGGCATATCCAACACATGTCTCCAGAAGGTTTGACATCTGCAATAAATGTAAAAAGGCGGATTACTCGACCAAAACAAACACTTTAGCGAAAACAAAATACAACAAAAGCATACAGGTTACTATTTAAGCATAGTAACGCTTGAGGTACAACCCATTACGGGGTTGCACCAGTGGAATTCCGTCATAATCCATTAACTCGTAGGCTCCTTTTGCTAACACTCATTTAACAATATAGGGGCCTATCCATAAAGAATTAAATTTACCTGCTCCCAATTTATCGGATTCTTGGTCATAAAGCAAGACCAAGTCACCTTCTGAGAAGACACGGGGTTTGACATTTTTGTGGAACTGTGCCTTGACTCGTTTCTTATGGGCTTCGTTAGCCAAAGCGGAATCACGACGGGTTTCATCCAATTGGATTAATTCCAAGAAATGGGCCTCTTCTTCTGAAGTTCCGGGGAGGAGATCAATTGCGAGTTTAAGAGACGAGATTTCACACTGGATTGGCAAGACTGCTTCCAGGCCATACACCAGTTGGTAAGGTGTGAACCCGGTCGCATTCCTTACCGATGTTCGGTAAGCCCACAAGGCTGAGTACAGGATTAGGTGCCACCTTCTTTTGTGAACTCCGATCATCCTTTGCAACATACGCTTCAGGACCTTGTTGATCACTTCAACTTGTCCGTTGGCTTGTGGATAATACGGGGTAGAGCTGTCGTGAGATAGCCCTAGCTTGGCAGCTAATTCAACCATCATGTGATTGCGAAAATGCGATCCATGATCTGTAACTATAGCCTGTGGTACGCCGAACCTGGCGACTACATGATTGAAAAAGAAAAGGGCAGCTGTTTCACCAGTGTTATCTAATGTAGGCATCGCCTCGGCCCATTTGGTAAAATAGTCAACGGCGACTATAATATACCCATGCCCCCTGGTCAAGGTGGGGTTACATGTCATGAAATCGATGCCCCATTTGGCGAAAGGCCCAACAGCAACTATTGGCTGTAAAGGTGCGGGTGGTCTTCTGGTTTTGCTATCAAAAATTTGACAAGCATGGCAACTTCTGACTGCGGTTATGCAGTCTTTGAACATAGTTGGCCAGAAGTATCCTGCTCGTAAGATTTTTTGTGTTGTAGCATCCAGATTGATGCCCCCCACACGCGCCTGAATGACACTCATTCAGGGCTTTTTCGGCCTCCTCATGGGTGAGGCACCTTCTCAGAACTGTATCGATACCACGACGGTAAAGCGTATCACCGACGATCATGTAGTCTTTTGCTTGGTATCGTATACGTTTCTATTCTGAGTGAGAGGTGTTAGGCCTGAATTTTTGGGTTTGGAGATAAATGATTATATCTCCATACCACTCATTGCTTGTAGATATCAGAAACAAACTTTCGTCCACGATTAATTCTTCGGATGTTTCATCGTTGGACGACGATGGGAGATCGCACAATAATTCTGCGAAAACTAAAGCTTTCTTTGATTTGGATTTTACAAATTCCATATCAAACTCTTGAAGGATCGCTATCCATTTTGAATATTTGCCCCCCAGCAACTGTCGCGACAATATATAAGTCATGGGGTTGCAATCTGATAGAATGGTAGTTTTCCGAAAGAGGACATAATGTCGAAATCTTTGTATCGCTTGAACAGCAGCGAGTGCTAGCTTTTCAACATAAGAATATTTGCTTTCTGTATAATTCAAGTTTTTACTTAAATAATATATAGGATGTTCAATTCCATGGACTTCTTGAACTAAAACCATCACAATGGTTGTATCTGCTGCAGCCAGATACAGGTTAAAATCTCTTTGATAGTCCGGGGCATACATTAATGATGCTTTTACTAGAGAATCTTTCAGAGCATCAAAGGAAGCTTGCGCCACCTGATCCCAGACAAAAGGTACATCCTTTTTCAAAAGACGAGTATAACCTTTAGCAAGCTCTGCGTAATTTGGAATGAACCTCCTCAGAAAGTTTGCTTTCCCTTGGAGTTTCTGAATCTGAAGCAAATTTGAAGGTGGAGGCAAATTAATGATTGCCTGAACCTTGCAAGGGTCGAGACGAATCCCATCCTTAGAGACTACAAAGCCAAGTAAACGACCAGAACCGACGCAAAACACACATTTGTGTGGATTGAGTCTTATCTTGTAGTGTCGGCAACGTAGAAATATCGCTCTTAAATGCTGCGGATGATCAGTCTGCTTTCGCGAATGAGCTGGAAGGTCGTCGAGGTATGGTTGAATGATGTTCTTGATGTCATGGAAGGCATAATTCATTGCCCTCTGAAACGTCGCCCCTGCGTTCTTTAAACCAAAGGGTAATTTTCGATAAGCGAATGTGCCCCACGGACAAATGAATGCAGTCTTTGACTGGTCCTGTGGGCGGATATTTATTTGATTATACCCGGAAAATCCATCCATGAATGAAAAGATTTCACATCCGGCGCATTCATCAATTATCTGGTCGATGAAGGGTGTAGGGTAGTTGTCTTTCGGACAAGCTTGGTTTACATCCCTATAGTCGACACACACTCTAATTGTCCCTTGTTTCTTCATAACAGGGACAATATTTGATACCCAATCGGTTAGAGGAACCGGGTAGATGAAACCAGCATGGAGGAGCTTTTCAACTTCTGCTTTAATGGCAGCGGCTTTCTTGGGGTGCACCTGCCGAAGTCGTTGCCTTACTGGTTTGACATCAGGATACATCTTAATTTCGTGTTCAATGATACTCGAGTCAATGCCTGGCATTTCATCATATGACCAAGCAAAGACATCTCTGAACTCGCGAAAAAGAGCGTTATATATTTCCAGTTCTGAAGGAGAACAACCTTTGCCGACATAAATATTCTCTACAAAATTTGTTTTAGTCGAGATATTTATGGCTATAGTCTCTTCAATATTGGATAAGTTTCGCTCGGAATCCACCGTATTTACAGTATTTGATAGGAATTCAAAAACTGCAGGGTGATAAAGGTCATGCTGAGTATCTTCTTCATATTCTGGAAGAAGGGAACGATGGTGGCAATCATTCCATGGTGCCCCCTCAATCAACATTGATTGTAGAATTCCTTCGTCAGTCCCATGCACTTTCGACCAAGGATCTAATGGGGTACCATATTCTCTAGACCTATCTACCCAAACGCTTTATGAGTGTTGACTTGGGTTCGCCTCCCATGCCCGAAACATTGATTGCTACAATATTTCTATTGGGCTTGGGGGCAAAACCATTGCATGATCCATGTTGATATCGTCTTCTGAGATCTTCGTGGAAGATATCATGTTACAGGCTCTTACCAGCGCCACTTCTCCTATATAGATTGGAGGTGGAAGTGTGAAAGTTCCCATTAATGTGGGGTCTTTCAGTAGGCCTACTCTGATATCTTGAAGTGAATGGTTGCTTCCATGGATCATGGGAATGCTTCCTGTAACTTGTGAACCATTAGGGAGGAAGTCTTGTTGGTCGACGATCGTAATCCCTCCTTGAAAAGGGAATGCGATCTTCCTAAAATAAGTCGACACTACAGCTGCCATGGCATATATCCATGGTCTTCCCAGTAGGATGTTGTAGTCAAGATTCCCATCGATGACTTCAACATCTATTTCTACTGTTTTTCCCCCCAGTTCAACCTTCAAGTTATTAAGGATACCGCACGGGGTATAGGTCCTTCCGTCGAATGCTTTCAACGTCGTCGAAGATCGCGACAAGGTCGGAGACCCTAAAGTTTTCCAGCAACTCATCGACATAATACATGTAGATGCCCCCTCATCAATGATTGTTCGGTGAACAGTTTTGTTGAGGGCTTTCACTTGAATAAGGAAAGCTAGTTGAGCTGGTAACTGAGGATCGTATCCCTTGTGGTCGAAGGATACAAGATTGGAATCCTTAGGATCAACCCCACCAATAGCCGATAACAAAGCCTACCTTTGGGATGGACAATTTTGTAGTACTTCAAGAGTCGACATAGCGGATGGCGATTGGGCCAAATCTTCCACTATGTTATAATGTTGCGCCGCTCTGGCGCGAGGATTAAATGTCGACTTGTGTACTACTCCCTTTGGCGGTTTTATTGTTAATTCAGGAATGATGGGTGGTACAACTTCTGTTGAAGTTGTTGTCGAACTACTTGGTTGATCTTTACCTTTGTCGTTCGACAGCTGCGGCTTCCCGTAATCTTTGTTCCTTGTCGAAATCAAAGCATCATTTTGTTGCCTAGAGATCGACAACATTAGCACTTGCGACGGGGAAGCATTTCCACTATCAACCAGATTTTGACCTGGATTTGGAAACAGATCAGTTAACACAGCTGAGGTTTGCGAACTTTTGAAGAACCTTCTAAGCTCAGCTTTGTATGGACAATTGGTTGTCCAATGATCCTCGTCACATATCATGCATGGACTTTTTGGTTTCCCTTTCCTAGGAGGGTTTGAAGAAGTTTTTTCAGGGGATGACTCACCCTGTTTCTTCTTCTTCCCTTTGTTTTGCTTCTTCTTGCTTCCTGGTTGATTGGTTTCTTTTCCTTTATCTGCTGATACGGCATTTACTTCCGAAGCAAGAATTTCTTCTTTTGCATTTTGATCTGAAGTCTTATGGGCTTTCTTAGACGAAGCCTTTGTCGATTTCGCGTTTGCGGTGCCAATCACACCATCGCCGGCATGAGAGTCAGTATTTGATTTAGGAGGAGGAGGAATTGAGAATTCCGGTCTAGGGGCATCAGGGATTTTGTCGTAGAGCGTGCCAGACTGAGTGTAGACCAAGTCTAGATATTGTGCACGAGCAATAACTTGCTCCTCCGTTACGACTCCTCCCTTGGCCACATCTTCTGTTATGGCAGGAAGTAACGACTTGATAAACCATTCAGCTAATAGCTGATCGGGAACGTACGTTTTCACCATCCTACGACGACGACGCCACTCATGTATATGATCGGATATATGAGTGGCCGTTGTCTGCTTGAAGTTGGTTAAGATTTCCGTTCCCGTTTCATACCTTATCGGTAATTGAAAATGGGTTAAGAAAGTCGTGGCTAGGGAGCTGAAATTGTCGAACGAGGCTCTAGGTAATTCAATATACCATTTTGCCGCTGGACCTGTTAACGTCCTCTGAAAAAGGCGAAGCCTTATCGAATCATCGTTCAGGGTGTTTGATGAACACCACAGATGAAAAGTCATCACGTGATTCGATGGGTCTTCACCTGGATTTCCATTAAATTTAGGAATGTCCGATGGAAGTTTGTGAGGAATCGCTGGCCACCATGGGGCGTAAGCAATCGAATCGTTTGTTAACCGGTGTAAATCGGGAAACTCTAAAGTTGCCACGAATGGTAACTGTTGATTCAGGTTAGGTGAAGCATACCCCGGGTACGATGGAATTGCTTGAGCAGTGGGCCTTTGCATACCAGCATAATGTAATTGATGTTGGTATGACTGATACGGTTGGTGGACTTGACCACTGTAAAGCGGTTGGTTTTGACCGTTTTGAATGTACGGTTGTCCACTGTTCGCAAAGATCTGCTGCTCAGAACCTTGGTACACTTGCTGGAATTGTGGTTGTTGGTATTGCACCAGCCACGGTTGTGAAGCCATGTTCTGTTGCGCTATACTAACTGTTGGACCAAGGTGTGGGGTAATTGTACCCGTTTGGACCTGTGTCGCCCCACCAGTTGGCGATTGTGGTTGTGTCACAGGGTCAAGGGGCTGTTGCATTACAACCTGAGAAATCTGAGGTTGACATACAACAGGCAACGTTTGAACCTGTGACACCGTCACAATAGCTGGTGTGGTTGGGATGTTCAACATAGGTACACATTGTTGCATAGAATACACAACCCTTGGTTGTTGAGGCAGCATAGGTACCCAACCACTTGATGTAACTCCAGTATAACCTGAATACTGTTGTGAACTCCCGTATGGATACCCTCCCCGAGGGGGTAATGAAAGGGCATACTTCCCCCCATACGGTAGCAATCCAGAACTCAAGGGGATTGTTTGTCCTTGGGGATTGGATTGCCCAAATTGACCTCCAAATGGATCAATCTGGCGAGTTTCAACATAAGAGTTGCCGGATATTATTCCGAAGGAACAAACTGGAACAGACCACACTGTCGAAATAGTCCCTGGGTGGACTCCTTCTAGCGGTTGTGAGCTAGTTGGGACAGATGGTACGCCGGCAAACATTGTCGGAGTGACGGCAGGGAGTTCTGTTGTCGCTGTGTCATTCAACACAGTCCTAGATGTTGACGGTTGTTCAGACATTTTGAGTCTATCCAATAGATTTCCTAGTGATTCTACAGGAACTTCCACTGGTGATAGACTAACTTCTGATGTAGAAGGAAATAGAGTGACCCCTACTCCAAAATATGTTGGAGTACTTGCTTGCGGATCCTCTACAATTTCCTCTATCGCAATCAAACCAGGTGGAAGGGGAAGACCGTCAGGTCCGTAAAATATTTCTGGTGCCGAAGAAGGGGTTGAATCGACAGCGACAGTTGTTTGAGGAGAAAGACTCTCTAAACCGGTTACAGATGGAACTGGTTCAGTAACGCGAATATTTGCTCCCAGACTAGGATCAGTGTTACTGTCCCTCTGTGGCTGTTGAACTTCTTCTATAGAGGCAGGGTTTCCAGAAATGTTTGGAGTAACCAGAATCTCAGATGTCGTCTGAACACTTGTTCTAACTTTAAGAGGAGATTTGGAACCCGTTAAACGAGTTCGCTTCCGTACTGTTTTCGATTCTGGAGACAAAGACGGTTGACTCGTAAGCCTCCGCGAACGACGGGGTTTCAATTGAATTTCTTCCACGATTGTGGATTACTCGATCAACCAAAATACAAAAGGGGAAAGTGTGTTTCCGAATTAAATGAATTTTTAGACGCTTTTAGACACAACTTTCTTTTTCACTTTTAAAGAGTCGAGAAAAAGCTAAAGATGACTCTAGTCTCCTTCGATGTTTTAATGAGCCCGAAGTGACAAATGCTCGGATGGACTTTTTCTGTTATAGAGTCTGAAAAAGGCCAAAAGAAACTGCTCTAGAGTTCTAGGCAGAGGGTGTGCCAAACTTTTCGAAAAACCGCAGAATACTTTTTAGGGTACGGGCGGTCAATCTTCCTGAATGTTGTGTTCAGTGCATTGCGATCAGTAGGGCGGCCGACACAGCTTCCTAAGGATAAAGGTTTTATGCCTATAGGGGTCTCCCAATATATACGCGACGGTACGTGGGAGCACAATCCGTACTGGCGCTATCGTCCCTCAGGAGGAATCACCCACCATCAACGAGATCGACAGTCACCAGGCTTTACGACGCTGGAACACGTCTCTAGCCTAGACCTCTATGTTGTGCGTTATGTTGCAAAGCGTTGTTAAGTTCATTCAATTTATTTTAGGTTGATCTTTTTAGAAGTTTGCCTTTTGAGGTTCACCACGAGATGTATGATACAATTCCTAAATGCAGTCTAAAGATGATAAGCAAGCTTTATATCTTTTCAACTTTGAAAATCCTAGCTACTAAGGGAAAAGAAAGACACCATCTTTTCTCAAAGAGCAATCAGCACACTCTAATGCACTTTTCCTAAATCAAACATGCAAACTATCAAGATGCAAATGCACAATGCATGTGTTTGTTTTCCGCTTTCTTAGTATTGATGCCTACAAAGAAAGCTTTTTGTACAAAATTGAATTCGCTTTTAAATGACAAATACAAACAAGTTTAATTTTTTGAAATCAGAGAGGGTAGAAGAGATTACAACACTTAACGATTTACGAAATGAATACTCGTTTCAACACTTAAAATAGACAAACTCAAACCAAATGCAAAAGTAAATGTATAATCAACTGCAAACAGCCAATGAACTCTCTCCTAAGATCACAATCAACAGATCTGAATCAAGGGCTACAGGATGATTATTTCACTCATGCAAAGGAAAACTGCAAATGATGCCACAAACACAAAAAAACACTCACAGTCTTTTTGTACAAAAGGAGGTGGAATCTAAGCAGAGAAAAAGAGTTATCAGACTGGTACCTATGCTGGTTACAGGCTGCAAAAATCAGAGATCAAAACAAGGCAAAACAGAGCAGAGAACCCCAGCCACACAAGGCCAAACTGGTTCAGCGCAACCTCAACACAGGGGTTTTGACATTCAGCGCAGGTAGCCTTCACGGGACCTGCGTTGAAATGCAGAATCCCTTCACAGGGTCTGCGCTGAAGGAGAAACTCTCGTTTCTCACTGGGTTCTGGGTCACAGATTGCTGATTAATCTACAGTTTCAGGCCAAATCAAAGCAACAAGCAAGGTTCAATCAAAGGGATGCTTTGAGGGGGTACTAAGATCTATCACAAAGGATCATCAAATCATTTGTGAGTCCATTGTTCAGATCATAGACAAGTCCAGTGATTGGATCAAAGCAGCAACTGTCTACTTTGCATCTAGGAATAGCAGATGCAGTTTGATTGTTGTTGTCGAGTCTATGAAACAAACAATGATAGAAACACAAATAAAATGACTAAACAAATCTCCCCAGCAGAGTCGCCAATTTGTTGTGGGGAAAAATGCCTATGCAGGACGATCCTATCCACCTAAGGTGTGACAGTGCCTTAGCAACAAACAGAGACAGCTATTCTAGTATTCTTCCTTTATGAATTGAGAATGAAGAGAGATAGATGGACTAATCGGTGTCTTTCGTTTGTCCCTCGATCTGGTCTCTCTTCTCTTTGAGGGTTCCCAGCTACTTGCCTTCTCGCTCGCCCAGCTTCAAGAGGTTTCTGCAAGATCACAAGAAGAGAACACTACACAAGACATGGATTCATATTCATAACTAGTTCAGGATTAGAAATAAACCAAACATACTAATGCAATCATACATCAAAGATACATCAGTATATAGGATAAAACAAGATAGCTTTATTGATGAATAACAAGGTTCAGGAAGAGATACAACCTAGAGGGCTCCAATCCAGCATCTCCTTCCCAGCCAATTGAATTCCTATCTTCACCCCCTTCAAAGCATTAAGCACCCAATGATCCCAATCTCAAACCAACAGCAATTCTTTGCAATAACAAAATTCCAGCCTCTAGATCTCATGGAGGAGAGATCCATATATAGATGTTTGGAGAGAGGATGAGTCAGTTTGAGATCTGACTAGTGTCCTCTCCCTCTGTCAGTTCTTGATTCCACTTGGAGGTTCTTGCTTCCACTTGGAGATTAGGAACCTCTTACTCATCACCAGTCGAATTCACTGAGGCAAGTGTCATTGAGGAAGATTCTGGAAGCTTCCTGGGTCTTGAAACCTCTTGGAATGGACTTGCCACATGTCAACTCTCTCTTAGTGCTGGTAGCCAGTGTTGGCTTTGACATTTAGCGTAGGTAGCCAGTGTTGGCTTTGACATTCAGCGCAGGTAGCCAGTGTTGGCTTTGACATTCAGCGCAGACAACTAGTGGAGCCACTGAATTGATCCTGAATTGACTTGTTTTTGAGCAGTTTCTGGTGGAGAACTTCTGTGAATTGTTGTGGTTTGTTAGCCTTGTTCCTCTAGGGGTAGTAACAACATGTTTAGGGACTTTGGATCCCTTCGATTATGGACATTTCATGCTCAATGTTGTAAGGCACAAAAATGTCTATAACATAAATCCTCATCTTGGATGAGCTTCCTTTATAGGAAAAATATTCATCCAACTGATAGTACATTGTTTCTTCTCTGATCTCAACTGGGTCTCTGACAGAACTGACATGCATGAGCTATTTAAGCTATAATATTTAGTTATCTGAAAATACCAGTTGTTACATGCATGCAAGCATTAACAAACTGAATCTCATTAATTTAAAAACTTGTTAAATTAATCTAACTGCACTTGCTCAGTTAACTGAGCCAACTAATTACAACTCATCCTCATCCTTTAACTGATGGATAAATCCCTCAATCAGAGGAGAAACTATTGCATGTACTCACATAGACTTCAAGTTCATAATTCCTTAACTAATTAACTCAAACTGAATTAATTAATTAATTTACAAACTGTTGTTAATATCAAATTCTAATTTTACTTCCTATTTCTAGTCCAGGGACTAACTAAAATAGGAATCCACACTAAACTACTAAAAATAGAACTTCTATTAGGAATCCACACTGAACTGCTAAAAATAGAACTTCTATTTTTAGCACTTCCATTTTTCATTCCCTGTTGCCCAATCCAGCACTGATGCTGAAACTGCTATTTTTAGCAGTGCTATTTTTAGCACTTCTATTTTTAGCAATTTCTTGTTGCCAATTTTCAACACTCCCTCTCAACAAAAAAGGCTTCCTCTCAAACCCGATCTTGTACCTCTGGAATGTTCTACATGCAACACATCTACCAAGTGTGGTTGCTCTAACAACTCTCGGAACAAAAAAAACTCCCAACTGACCTCTCTGTTGGGCTAGAAACATACTCTGATGCTGAAGCTCTACCTGTTGCTGACAAGTGCTCCCTCTCTGACCTCTGCGCTACTGCAACATCTCCATACATCTTGCACCATTGCACCCTTCTCTGTGCTACCCTGCACTGTGCAACACACTTGTGCCTCTCGCATTGCTACAGCCTGCATGCTCTGCATTGTCTTGGGATTCCCTACACTATAGCTCTCTCTACCGCTCCATCCGCATCTATTTCTACCCAATCAGTCAGTTCTTACTACTCCACATCAGGGGCCCCATAGCAAAGTCGAATCAAAGAGGTTGGGTACCTTAAGGATCCTGCCCCTCCTCCTTGGGACGATCACTCCACATCGCCCCACCTCCTACCTGGAGGTATGCCTGCATGTGATCCCTCTGCCCACCTGGCTCGAAGTTTTCCCCTACTAGAGGTCTTTGCATGAGTAGATGTCTCTACTCGATCTCCTCTCAGCTTCCCCTGTTGTGGCTGCTCCACAACCTCCTAAAGCTACTGCACCAATCGTGGCTCCTCCACAATTGTCTGAGACTTCTTCTGGCTCTACATGTTGAGAGGTAATTCACTCTCCCTCTCAACCACCAAGTATCTAACCTTTGCCTTACTCCTCAAGGCTTTGCATGCATCTTGTACCTCAAGTGCATACAGGTTCTTGGCTAGCACACCAATCTATTTCCACTTTCTCGCCGTCACGAAATTTTTAGAAAAAGAGCTGATTTTAAATCAGCGATATCTCCCTCATCCGAACTCCGATTCAGCCGATTTATTTTTTGGCTTTGGGTATTTTCCCACAAGGAATCCAAATCTGCTATTTTTTTTTTATTTTGTACAGAAATTTTTAGATCTGCTCTGCAAACTCTCAGCCCAAAACTCAAAACTTTAAAATCTCCTCTTCTTGTATATTGTTCTTCCTTGATTACCTGTGCTCTGATACCATGTAGAATTTTGTAGAATTTTCTACAAATCAGCTAGTTCTGATACCATGTAGAACTTTTTCTACAAATCAGCTAGCTCTGATACCATGTAGAAATTTCCCACCTGTAGATCACCTAGTAATGCAATGTACTAAAGCAAAACACTTGATCTACTTCTACAAACAATTTAGTGGAAGCTTAATCGAATTGAACAAGATCAATAAGAACACATATAACTAATATGGAGAAATTAAACACACATAACACATAAGGTATAACCAAGGGAAAGCACCAACCTAAAACCCCATCTCTGTATTAGCATACAAGTGGAAATATGTCTGAATTACACAAAGCCTTAGCTCGGAAGCTATCCAGCTCTCAGTACAATCCCTTTGCTACTCATAGACAGTCAAAGGCTTCTCACAAACCTTCTCCTCTGCCCTCCAAACCTCCTATTTCTATGCACAGTTTTTCCGAGGTCCTTTAGCTGCAACCTGTGTGATTCTCACCTCACACACAACACTAACCGCTAAAATAATTACACAAACCTGGAGGAGATAAATCCTCTTCATGGATAAACTTCCTTTATAGGAAAAATATTCATGCAACTGATAGTACACTATCCCTTCTCTGATCTCAACTAGGTCTCTGACAAAACTAACATGCATGAGTTATTTAAGCTATAATATTCAGTTATCTAAAAATACCAGTTGTTACATGCATGCAAGCATTAACAAACTGAATCTCATTAATTTAACAACTTGTTAAATTAATCTAATTGGACTTGACTTAGTTAACTGAGCCAACTAATTACAACTCATCCTCATCCTTTAACTGATGGATAAATCCCTCAATCAAAGGAGAAATTGTTGCATGTCCTCACATAGGCTTCAAGTTCATAATTCCTTAACTAATTAACTTAAACTAAATTAATTAATTAATTTACAAATTACTGTTAATATCAAATTAGAATTTTACTTCCTATTTCTAGTCCAAGGACTGAATAAAATAGGAATCCACACTGAACTGCTACAAATAGAACTTCTATTTTTAGCACTTCCATTTTTCATTCCCTGTTGCCCAATCCAGCACTGATGCCCAAACTACTATTTTTAGCAATTTCTTGTTGCCAATTTTCAACAGAATCACCATTGAATTTGTAAATGTCATATAAAGACCTAAACACATGTGAATTTGGTTGAGTTCTTTTGGATTTCTTTTGACAACCACTCTTAGCAAAGTTATTTGTTGAAGAAAGAGGTATAAAATAATTTTCAAGTCAATGTGTTCACTCAAAGTTTCTAAGGTAATGGTTGGTTTGGAGGGAGCATATTCTTATACAGATTTCCTTAAAAGAAATGTTCAAAATTCCCATTACTTAATATCAACATTTCTCAAAAGTCCATTAATTTTATGTTGTACGCAAAGTTGTTTCAAAAATACAATACCTATGTTCACGATGAGGTATCAAATCCTCTATGGGTCTGCAAGTTGATACCTTGTTGGGGATTTAAAACATGGTTTATAGGGGTTTGTAGCAGTTTGGCCAATTTTGAAAGAAGTGCCTACACCCAATCTCCAACTGCTTTAGTGAAAACCATGGTTTCTATGTTTCGATCTCTCCCTATTGAGTCAAGCTTATTTTATAACTTCGTGTGAGGGTGATGTGTAATTTCATTTGTGCTCAACTTGGAATTGATATGTATCCCTCTAAAAAATACTTTAAAAAAAAAAAAACACTATTAGCTATAATAAAAATATAAATGATTATAGGTATTTGATTCATTATTAATATTGCAATCCAATATGAAAAAAATGTGGTAAAAATATTTCACTTTCACTCTTGAAGTTATATATAAAATATTTTGATATCTATATCAAAAAATATCATTTTATATAATTTTAATTAAATTTTTAAAAACACTTCTATTTCTCTTATCAATATTTCAATATAGAACTTAAATCAATTGTTTGAATGTCCATATTAATGAGTATATTTCAATGTTTGTGTGTTAATGTTGACTTTAGTAAAATATTTCAATACCCAAAAGGAAAAAGTAATCAATCGTAAAATAATTTAGTTAGTCTTAATAACAAGAAAATGTGTAGCTCATTCAATTTTTAATATAAAATATTAATAATAATAAATTATTCAAAAGCATCCCTCGATTGGGATGTGGGTCATTGTCAGACGGGCCAGGCAGGGTGCCAATATGTGTAGTACTTGTGCCATAATAACTGTCGCCCCCCCCATGCTCAAGGCAGGGTGTGCGGTGTCCTTCAAAATGAATGCATGGATGGTAAGTGGGAAAGGTGGCAGGAAAGGGAATAAGGTAGGGTCGTGGAGTAGGCAATGCCATTCGACGTGCAAGGCTGGTAAGAAAGGTTGTGGAGAAGGGTGGCGATACAGAGCCGGGGAAGGTCAACGACAAGAGGGGAACCTTGGTCGCGTATAGAAGCCTGAATCTGGGTATTTAATTTGGCCCTATCTCAGTGTTGATTCTATGTTCTAGTTGGGGTTCTGCTGAGGGGAAGGGAGGGGTAAGCGTCCAATGTAATGGGGAATAGAATGCTATGGGTGGCAATGGTGGCAGAAATGGCATGCCATGGCCTGTTTCTCCATATATATTTTCTCCAAATTGAGCCAAAACCATGGATGCAGAGTGGGAAAAAGTGGACTGCAAAGTTATGCGGGTGTTTGCTTAGATACTAAGGCCAAGGGGACATAGGATAGAGGCACTGCAAATCCAGGGGGGCTGGGAGTTGTAGAGCAAGGAGGGAAGAGCTAAGGGCAGGGGGATGGGGCTACCACCATGGTAGTAGGATGCAAAGAAATCATTGGGAGAGCTGGAACCCGTATGGAACTAAGGGGAAAGCTAGGAAGCCTGGGCGGAAAACTAGCTGGAGGGACAAGCGAAGCCAAGACATTTATCTGCTCGCTGAGGTTGCAAGAACATGGAATCACTATAGGCGTCCTGCCAGACTCAGGAAGGGCCTGTGGGCTCGACTCGAGACACAGGGGGACGACCAACATATAATCCATAGCAAGGGGGATGGGTATAATGATGGGCCTTGGGATAAGAGTCTGAGACCCCCCTGGCATCTGTGGGATCTAAGTTACCCTTACACACATGCGAAGAAGTATGGAGGAGAGGAAATTCATGTTTGGCAAGGGTGGTGTGTTGAGAAAAGTTTTATGAATCTAACTACTTTTAAGTGTCATCAGGGCTCTGCTGAATAGGTCATTGATCGAGCAGCGAGAGGACGCGGGCATGGCAGGAGAGCCCAGGCCTCCCGGATAGACAAGGTGTCAAGCACGTCAGAAGCTCGCAGGGGTCGTAAATCTATAGAACACCTCATCGCAGAGGAAGCAACGGCATACCGAGATGGGACGGATGTTGGCATTCGGAAGTTGATGGAAGATTGGGAAGAAGAGATAAAGCAAGAAAGCGAGACTGAGGAAGAGTTGGACAATTGGATGATGCTTGTCCCAGATCCAAGGAATACTCGAGGGAGAATCACAAAGTTTAAACAAACACTTTACCTGTACTACTTAATGAAGAGTCTACTTGGTAAGGCGATGGAGCAAATCTCTGTGGGGATGGTGGTGACAGTCCAGGGACTGCCAAATTACAAGAAAGACATGGAGAAAATTATTTTCCAGCTGCACAAACAAGACGTCAGGATGGACAGGATTGACCGCCACATCCCTTGCATTTTGGAGTTGTATGGTATGCCAGGGGCTACTGCTAAAGACCCTGCTCCCATCGCATCTGCCTGTGAGGAGCAGAAGGACTATATTTCCCAATGCATAATTTTGGTTTATATGGTTATCTTTTAATTTCCCTATTGCATATGTTAGTTTTTACAGTTATGTAGTATCTGGACATGAGATAGAGACTTATCTAGCCTGGCTAGAAAGACTGAAACAATTATGTTTTTGGATGAATTATAACGATGACCGGTGGCCAATAGACTTGGTTTCCCCTCGGGGCAAGTTGAGGCCACTTGGTTAATCTGTGTGGTGTAAACTTTTTTATTATATAATAGAAAATGGAATGGACCTGCCAAGCTTAGCAAAAAAAGGCTATTCAAAAGCATAATTTAAACAATGAAAAAATACACAATATTAATAATAATAAATTATTCAAAAGCATAATTTAAATAATGAAAAATTACATATAGTCTAGAGAGACAAAAAACTACTATAGATCTTAATTTCTCTCCCTCTCAACTTTTGGTAGATCAGTTGTTCAAATAAATCTATATTTATTAAAACAAAATACAAAAATATTTCTATCCGTCTCAACTTTTGGTAGATCAGTGGTTCAAATAAATCTATATTTGTTGAAACTAAAAACAAAAACAAAAAATGGAAGGTAAAACCATCACAACCCTCAATCCATATTTTGTTTTTTTGCTCTCGAAAGAACATCTCAAACTATTGAATTTAATACTTGGTGTGTCGATGGTATCATTTTTCCATTGCCATGGATCAACATCCTGGTTTTCCTTAGATGTTCCTTTGATTGGGTTTAATCCCACATCGATTGAAGGATTAGCAATTTGTTCATGTTCGTGGAGCTTTCATTATTGAATTGGAGCAACGACTTATAAATCTGTTTATACTCGTGGATTATTGACAACACTTGTTTAGGTCGTGACTTCAACACTTTATTTGACTCGATGATTTAATTAATAATCCATTATTTTCCTTCAACCCAATACAACAAATGCCAACTTGTTGTCATATAGTCAAAACAGTAGTATGAAATGCCCCACACACTATGTGTTATGGAAATCTAGTGGATGTGGGATTAAAATTTATAAGTTGAGGAACTAGAACTAATCTACTTTATTTATCACCTAAACTCAACCAGCCAACCAACATGAATCATATGGACACCCTGCCTATTTGATGTAACTTGATATGGATACCAAAAAATCATACGTCAACACCTGACACCTCCACATTTGAAGTTTTTTTTTTTTTTTGGTCTGATTGATAATTTTGAGGTGACAAAAGTTAAGGAATTTGTATAAATGTTGTGGATTTTTTTTTTTTTTTACTTTGTTATTTTATTGAGCTAAGATAATTATTCTACAACCTAGTATGAGAGCAATGTGTAATTTCGCTCGTGCTCAACCTGAAGTAGACACATGTCCATTTTAAAATAAAAATGAAATATTCTTTAAAATAAAAGATAATGTTGCCTATAATCAAAATAAGAAACAAATATACATATTTGGTTAGTTTTAGTTGAAGGTATTATAAAATGTAATTCATTCTATATGTGCTTCTTTATTAGTTGTTGATATTACAACCAAATTCAAAGGAGATATGGTAAAAATATTTCACTCGTACCCTCAGTTATAAATAAAATATTTCTAGTGTCAAATGAGTATGAGAGCACTATGGAGCTCATGCACGATAGTGGCTAAGGTTAGGCCCTAGCCAACCTTATACTCCTTCCTTTCACGTCTTCTTTTGATCATGGTGCTCGGATTTTGGTTTTGATCCTCTTTTCTCCTGTCCTTGGTTGGATTGCCTCAAAATGGGGAAAACATACCCCTATCACCTGATTGCTACGCCCTCTTCGATGTCTTGATCAATGCCCTCAGTCTCGGTTGTGATTCCTCTTGTAGCGGTTGGATCTCACTCTTCCTTTGTTGTTCCTACGAGGGATGGGCTAAGTTTCTCTGCCCCCTTGGTGTCTGACTCATCGAAAACTTCTCGTGCATGTGGTATTAATGGTGTTTCCCCTTCTTCCTCTATCCTGGGTTCCTACCTAGCCCCATCAAAGTCTTTTCGCGACATAGTTAAAGCGTCAAATAACAGTCTCTCTACTGCAATTAAAATGATCCCCATCAGCGAGGCTCCCACGGTTGAAGTTTCTTTGCGAGAAGAATCCCAAAGTGAAGCTGAGTTCTTCTCTAAAGCGGGTTGATTTACAGGTTCATTAGGCTTTGGAAAAAGCTTAGTGATCTTCACTCCTAGATTAACGAGCATTGGAATCCTGTCATCTTAGCTAAACTAAACATTTATCCTCTGGCTAGGGGCTTCTTCATTAGTTCTTTCAACAAAGTTGGCACTCATGTGCAAATTATTGAAGTTGGTCCTTGGTTTTGGGGTTGTGTAAGCCTTTCTATGAAGCCATGGTTCCCCTTCGTCGACCTTCTCTTGAATTCAATCACTACTGCTCTTGTTTGGGTAAGGCTCCCCAACCTTCCTTTGCATTTGTGGAACCTTGCTTCTTTAACTTTAATTGGTAATGCTTTAGGCATATTTTATTATCATAGTGAAGGCATTGGACTCTATTTAAAACCCATGTGTGCTTGCATATGTGTGGATATGGACTTCAGTAATGGCTTTCCTGCTGAGATAATGCTTACTAGCCCCGAATTTTCTTGGGTCTAATCCTTGGACTATGGAAATGTTTCCTTTCGTTGTAGAGTCTACTACAAGACAAGTCATTCCATAAGCCAAAATTATCTTTCCATAAGCCAAAATGGTGGGCAAGTGCAACCTTCAATCAATATTCAATCTCCTCAGAGGCTCCTCCTTCAACTTCATGCATTGAGTGTGGTATAGAAGGGTTTAAAAAACTTTAAAAATTCAAATGGAAAGTCTCAGGCTATACTTCTTTCATCTGAAATTCATGTGAAGGTATCTAATACCGAGGTGGATATGGATGATGCAAAGACAACAAATGATTCCTTTGCCTCTTTAGAGATTTCTAAAAAGAAACAAGCCTCAGTGCGAGAACCTAATATCCTAGACAAAGGTAGAAAAGCTTTTGTTTCAATGGGGCTCATGCCCTCATGAATCAACAATGGGAAAGTGATGTTGTGGGTAGACCAGGTAGAGTCAATTCTTCCTCCTCCAGAATGCAAGGAAGATTCCAATAGCCAAGCTTCATTAAGCATGGGTGGCATTGTAGAATCAACAGAAAATAGGGCTTGGAACCAAGTGAAAAGAAAGATGGAGGATTATCCAAGAAAGGTGGAAATACAACCAAAGATAAATTTTAAATAGGAATGTGTTGTAAATTTATATGAATTTTGGGAACTTTTTGGAAAATTTTCAAATGGAATAGGTTTAATCGCCAAGTAGAATGTGAATATCATGCAAGGTTATGGGTTGTTCATGCGTGTT
Source organism: Pinus tabuliformis (assembly GCA_031772625.1). NCBI lineage: Eukaryota > Viridiplantae > Streptophyta > Pinopsida > Pinales > Pinaceae > Pinus > Pinus tabuliformis. The sequence goes on along the minus strand of CM062819.1, from coordinate 152,180,281 downwards.
CTAACCTAAATCTTCAAGTATTCTTGGAACATCTGCTCCCATAAAATGTAATGGTTTGGGCCTAACCTCGTCTTTTATTAATACAAATTACTAGTTGTTTCTTTTAAAAATAAATAAATAAATAAACATTTCCATGTTAATATGAAATAAGATCATGTTATAAAAAGATTCAATTCCTTTCATATAAACGTAATAAGAAGGAGATATGTAGTTAATTTAATTCTTAATGTAAAATTAATATGTGACATTTCAAGAATATTAATAGTAATTAAAAAAATCATTATGCCTCGTAAATTAAATATTTCAATATATCAATATTTCAATATATCATTATGCATCCCTCTAGGGACTTGATATCTCTCTCTCTCTTTGTCTCTCTCTCTCTCAAGTCCCTAGAGGCATGCAATCTTTGGAGGTGTAATTTTTTTTAAGTTTTGCAATATAAAAAGGGTTTGCTTTGATCCCTCTCAGCTCTTACTAGATTTGTGGTCAAGATGGACTTATAAAGATGTTACAACAAGTACAAAAGTTGGTTACCCATGTATTTCAATGGATGGTAACTTTTTGTTATGGACTTCAACAATCTTATTGGGACCAAATTAATACTCCTGAGTCAAGTTCCCTTAAAAAAAAAAACTTGATTCAAGTTAAAAGGGGGGATTGTTAGGGTAGTTTGAGTAAGCTCGAGTCAGTCATAGAGTCAATTAATCGTTGGCAGTTTTCAGGCTCCAGGTTCTGATAACCTATGGTTTTTCCCATGGTATTTTAATGTAATATAACCTATTTAAAGGGGTGAAGATTCCATTGTACTTTGTCTTTAGGCTAGGAATAGTAGATCTATTATTTTCAGTTGACTTCTCCATAAGGGTTTCCAAGATAAAATATTGTGTCCATGTTTTATTGTTGTTGTGTTTATTATGTATTTATCTCTATCATTCTTTAACAATTCCAAATTTAGCATTTGATTTCTATATTGCAAGGGTTACTCTTGGACTTTGTCATTATCTTTCTCAATTAACAACGTAGATCCATCTTAACCTCACATCTATCAAGTGTCGAGAGGGATCACCTTTTTTAAAGTGCAGAACTTAAAGAAATGTTTCCACCTCAAAAGATTTGATCCCTTTCAATGCTTGATAGATCTGAGGTTAAGATGGATCTCCATTAGTTCTTTATATATTATATATGTATATATGTCATGTATCAACTCCATGTTTAACATAAAAAAATTACACATCTCCTTCATTCTAAGAAACACACTAACAAAATGTTGGGTGATACAATTATTCGTGATATTGTAATTTTTTCTTTATTTAAATTATACTTTTAATGCATAAATGGATCCAACACATTGAAAAACCCTTTGGGCACTCTGATTATGTAGAGTACACAACTAAAACTTGTTATTCCAACAAGTTTTTACTTGATTCAAATATAAAAATATAACTTGAAAAGGGCCAAAACATAGAATAGTTAGCAAAATGTTTTAATCATAAGATTTTTTTGTTTTTAATTGCTTTATATAATATGTGCATAGTTGATATTGAAATATTTCACTGTGCATGGTTGATATTGAATTCTTTTTGTTATTAATATATTTTAAATGCCACATATCAACTTCATATTAAAGATTAAGAATTAATCAATTATGCATCTCCTTTAATAGGAAACATTAACATTTGTTACTTATATATATATATATATATATATATATATATATATGAGGAAACAAACATAATTTTATTCAGCCTTGGAACATGGACAAAATTAAATTTTGCTTATGCTTGAGGGAATTACAAACACAACAGCCAAAAATCCTATTAAAACAAATGTCTCACAATTATACAAAGAAACCCTAGGGGCCAAAATTCCTAGGCCACAGAAACAATGAAAAATAAAAATTGTCCATGCAGGCCTACTGAATAAAACCTCGAAGGGAAGCTCAGTCAAACACAAAAATGGGCCACGAGAAAACCTTACAAAATGGGTTGAAAAACATCAAGAAAGGAAACGAAGCCCACAAACGACCAAAGTCACAGAGGCATACACACAACCATGGAAAAAAATGCCAAACAAAAACAAAAAAACTTGGGCACATGCCACCCAGTTAGTCGAAAACAAAAAGCCCAAAGATAGGGCTACAAAGACAACAGGGAAAAAACCTCAACAGAAACCCAGAAGCAGAGGAAAAACCCAGAATAGGGAACCAAAACACAGGGCCAAAAGGACCACTACAACTGAGGCATCTCCAAAGCCAGTGGCCATAGGAGGATTAGAGATTGCAGGAACCAAGGAAGCAAACTACAATGAAACCTGAACAGACAAACCCCAAGTGGACCAACACACATGATTGCATGTGTCGAAGCTCCCAAAACACATGAAACCCTGCAGTGCAGCAAAGACCACCACAAATAGTTGCACCTGCAAGGAAAAAACTCGGTGGAAAGAAGAAAACATGAGGCATGAAACAAGGGCAGCGACAAGGGAAGTTAATGATCCCCCTCTTCCTCACCTCCTTGCTTAATATATCCACATGATTTTCCTTTCTATATATTAAGTTGATATAAAATTATTTATTTAAGATGGACATAGAAATATATATATATATATATATATATATATATATATATATATATATATATATAGATATATATATATATAATTTTCTCTCTATATAGAAATATATAAAGTTGATATTGAAATATACTAATTAACAAATATTTAAATGTGGTCAAAATAAAATAAAAATAACCCTATGTTAAAATAAAATAATGTTTAACCCCAAGGGTTAGTTTAATTGGTGAAGTCCCCATTGTTAAATCATATTTGCTATTGAGAGGTTATAGGTTCAAATCTCTCGACACTTTCAGGGTCAGGGTCCGTGGTTGAGTTGGAAATAAGTGATCCCTTCGGGTGGAGCTCCATGGTACACATATTCTTTGGATGTAGTAGTCACTGATCTCTGGGTCTGTGAACCACATAGAATAATAATAATAATAATAAAATTTCTATGTTATTATTATAATTATTTTTATTAATTTTTGTTGAGTAGTTAAGGAAAATTTGAATTGGTAAGTTACCAATGCTTTTTGAGCTCCAGGTTAATGAGAACCCATGGTATTCATGTGGAATATAGCCTATTTAAAGGGGGGAATTAAATCAGCCTAAATCCATCTTAACTCTAGATCTACCAAGGTCCTAGAGGGATCTAATCTATTTTCATTCTAAAAGAGATTTGCATCTCAAGAGATTTGATTTCTCTAGGTGCTTGGTAGATCACGAGTGTTAAGATGGATCTAGGTTAGTTTAAAGTTTATATAAAATATATTATATATTTTCCTTACACTCAAAAGTGTGTGTGTGTATATATATATATATATATATATATATATATATATATATATATATATATATAGATATATATATATATATATATATATATATATATATAGAGAGAGAGAGAGAGAGAGAGAGAGAGAGAGAGAGATGTTATGAAACCAGCTCAAGAAAAGATAGAAAAGATAGATCAACGCCTTAGAATTCAGCCTCTTCGAGGGGGCAACCTCCTTTACATTACATAAATGAACAATTCTTGGATGATACAAATGAAAAGACCTCCTTTCTATATATAGGAGTCTAAGGGGTTATAACATAATCAGAGCCGACATAACAATAATAATGTAAGGGCACAATTATAACAATAGTGGGCTTCTATGGGGCACAATAGTAACAATATGGGCACTACATGGGTACATCAATATAATAAGTGGGCTATACTAATAACAATAAGGGGTTACACTAGTAGTATACGGGCCTAACATGCCCCTCTCCTTCAAAAAGCGTTGTCCTCAACGCTTGAGTAGTTCTTGATGCTTCTGTATAAAATTATTGTTCTCCCATGTGGAATATTCAGCGGCTAAGTTCTTCCACTTGATGAGATACTCTGAAATTGATCGATTTCGTAGCTGTCCGGTTCTTGTTTTTGTGACTGCTCCAGGTTCCAATATGATTTTTCCTTCCTCTTCAATTTCTGGCAATATTGCTTGCATTGGGATCTTTTGCAACTTTTGAATAAGTGGCCATACTTCTTTGTCCTTCCTCCATTCATCCCTTGCTTCGTTTATCCAATTTGGTTGGATAATATAAATAGCACAAAACAATGCTTCCACATCCTCATCCTTGAAGAGTCTTCCCATTCGGTAAGGTCGCCATTTTTTAAGTGCATGTAGTATTGCCAACATTTCCTTCTCATAAATAGCTTGCTTGAGATGTAGCAGTAAAAATACGCAATCACCTACATCAAAACATTTTTCACTACGATGTTGATCTAGCTGTTGTTTCGTTTGATTTTGCACCGAAGTGGCGTTATCCTTTAAAAGTTGGAGAACTTGTTGTTGATGCTCGATGTGATCTTTCTCTGCTTGAACCTTTTTCTTCTTGATATGTCCTTCTATCTTTTGAGGAGTGGTAATTTCTTCCAGTCCTTTACAAGATATGGTCGGATTCATTTCTTGATGCTCGATGTGATCTTTCACTTCTTGAACATTTTTCTTCTTGATGTGTCCTTCTATCTTGATAGTTTGAGGAGTGGTAATTTCGTCCATTGAATTACAAGATATGGTTGGATTCATTTCTTCTTTCTCAATGTCATCTTTCACTTCTTGCACCTTTTTCTTCTTGATGTGTCCTTCTATCTTGAGAGTTTTAGGAGTGGTAATTCTTGTCAATGCTTTACAAGATATGGTCTAATTCATTTCTTCTTTCTCTGGGGTGGTGTCCTGGCGTATATCCTCTTCTTTTGATGTTTCTTGATCCTTTTCTTCCTCCTCTTCATATTCTATGTAAAATAATTTCTTCTCAGCACACCTATGACCTTTAGTGCATTTGCTATCACAATTGTAACAAAGCCCTTTTTCTCTTTTTTCTTCCAATTGTTGTGGTGTAACCTTTGTAGGTTGTGGAAGGTTGGGAGAAACAACACTTCCATCTTTATAGTTGTGAGGGGTATGCTTCTTGGTTTCCATAATTTTTCTTTCCATTATGTCACAAAGCCCTTTTACTCTTTCCAATTGTTGTGGTGTTGCTCTAAAGAAGGTGTTGCTCTTTGTATCCTCATAATGTGCTATCATTTCCTCCGTGAAAATTGACCACGTAACAAGTTTTTTACGAGAACAAAGCCCTTCATACCATAAAAATTGATCTGGTTCTAAATATGAAGATGCAATACATACCTTATGTAACAGTTGTACACCATGTAGATCAAAATATTGCTCCATCTGAAGTATCCAATTTACCGGATCCTTGCCATCAAACTTCCTCATCTTGCTTTTTCATGATTTTAGGAGCTCGACCTTCAAATGACTGTAACTTCGTACTTTCAGATCTTTACGTTCTGAAATTGTGAACTATAGTAGCCCTCTGTGTCCTCTTTCCAATGCCGCCAGTCTGATCCAAATTGGATTCTCTAAGAAAGAGTTATGCACAATCTCCCAAGATGACCTGATTATAGACCTTTCCAAAAGAGCGAAATTGTATGAAGTGCCACGTGTCACTATTTCAACCTTTGGATCTGAAAAATTCATACAAGAAACTACAGTCTGTCCTCTTTCCGTACCTTCTTACGAAATTTCAATCCAATCCCTAGAGAGAAAGTTATGACGATTTTCCCCAGGTCACCTGTTTTGAATGTAATTCAGGAGTCTACAAAAAGACCAACTTCCTCAGATCATATCTCCGCAAATATCGTGTGAAAAGCTCTAAAATTTGGACCCAAGGTTCAGCACGATTTCTTCTCAAATGGGTTTTTTTGCGACTTCTGAAATGTCACAGAAAAAAAGTTATAGCGAAAATGCCACAATGACCTGTTTGGAGCAGCGAAACCCTAGAATCCAAAGCTCTGATACCAAATGTTATGAAACCAACTCAAGAAAAGATAGAAAAGATAGATCAACGCCTTAGAATTCAGCCTCTTCGAGGGGGAAACCTCCTTTACATTACATAAATGAACAATTCTTGGATGATACAAATGAAAAGACCTCCTTTCTATATATAGGAGTCTAAGGGGTTATAACATAATCAGAGCCGACATAACAATAGTAATGTAAGGGCACAATAATAACAATAGTGGGCTTCTATGGGGCACAATAGTAACAATATGGGCACTACATGGGTACATCAATATATTAAGTGGGTTATACTAATAACAATAAGGGGTTACACTAGTAGTATAGGGGCCTAACAATATATATATTACTTTAATATCTTATTTATTCAAACTCTATTTTAAGTATGGAAAGAATTATTTTATTATGTTTTTAATTAAAATTTAATTAATATGTATACATATTTATTTATTTATTTATAGTAAATGTTTTACTTATTCTCAAGGATGCACTTTGATTGATGATAGTCATTGTGCAAATTTGGGGTTTGAGGTTCAAATCCCTTCATTTAACATGTGGGGGATACATGGGAACACTTATGAGTCCACTTGGAGATTATATTGGTGTAGCGGTAGCAGTTGGAATCCACATTGTGTCCCATGAGTATGAGCCAAACCCACTTATTGATTCATATATATATATATATAATACTTTTATTTAAAAAGGGATGCATGTCAAATGCAATTGACCATAGAAGAAATTAAACATCTCCTTTATTACTAAGCTATAAAAAAATACCTAAAATGAAATGATAATAATTATTCCAAATTAAAACTAAAAGAAAATAAAGTTGCAACAATCTTTTTTATTTTTTTTGGAGTGGGGGTGGACACCCATTGGGGATTTTGAACTTGAAAATTTACAGTTTACATGTTACTTCATAACATAGCAATTGCTAATTGAGTTGCCCTCATTGAATTTAAAACTGAAACAAAAATTTAACTTAAAATTAAATTACAAAATATTTGAAAATTTTGATTGGATCATCATTATGCAAATTTTGATGTTTGAGATTCAAATCCATATATATATATATATATATATATATATATATATATATATATATATATATATATATATATATATAAACATATACATGTTAATTTAAATTTTCCATAGAAGAAATTAAACAACCCCTTTATTACTAAGCTATAAAATGTACTTAAAATACAATCATAGTAAACATCTCCTTTACTATTAAGCTATAAAATATACCTAAAATAAAATGATAATAATTATTCCACATTAAATTTACAGTAAAATAAATTGCAACATTTTTCTGTTGTTGGGAGAACACCCACTGGGTAATTTGAACTTGAAAACTCAATTTACGTGTTACTTCATAACATAGTAATTACCAATTGAGTTGCCCCTATGGTTTAAAATTGCAACAAATTTTTAACTTAAAAATAAATTACAAAATATTTGAAATAACAGTAATAATTTAATTGGTCATAGTCATTGTGCAAATTGGACATAGAAGAAATCAACATCTCCTTTATTACTAAGCTATAAAATAATACCTAAAATAAATGATAATAATTATTCCAATTATATGGAATAATTATTTTTGGGATGAACACTTATTGGGGAATTTGAACTTGAAAATTCACCATTTACATATTATTTCATAACACAACAATTGTCAATTAAGTTGCCTAGTGAATTTTAAAATTGCAACAAGAATTTAACTTAAAATTAAATTACAAAATATTTGAAAAAAAAAAACAACAATAATTTATTTAAATTTAATAAATTTTAAATTTTAAAATTATAGAAGGAAAAAATAAAATTATAATTAATTATTATTATTATTCTTTTATTTATTTTTTTAGTTATTTATTTATTTTTCGATCAAAGGAACAATTTTATATTATCATGATAATAAATCAGAGTACAAAAATTGTCTTCACGACTCTCCTTGCTTCATTTAGACCAAATAATATAACGAGGAGAGTCGGAAAATGCAAGAGATATAACCATACAACCATTATTTTGAATGGGCCATACAACCTTACAAAGCAAAAAGGTGTCGAAAAAGACAGGGAACTTGAGAAAATCATGTCATGGGGGTGGTTGAGGAGGAAACCCAGGAGCTACTGCAAGGAGGCCTTCACTCTCATGCATGTGAAAGTCGATATGCTCCACTTGAGCCTCCAAGTCACATAGTTGGTCGTTGATGTGTCACTCGTTCCGGAAATAGTTCTCTAGTTGTTCTAGAGTTTCACTAAGTTTAAATTGAATGTCATTCACGTATGCCACCAATTCATTTCTATCTTCGTAACGGTGCTCTCTAAGGATTTCCAGGTTAGTCTGGACTCTTTGAAGTTGTTCAACAATCGATTCCAATGTAGTCTAAGCCTCTACTAATCCTGGTTGGCGATTGCAGTTGTGAGCCACCTCTCCCACCCTTTCCCCACTTTTTGAATCCTCCAAAGATGAGCTCTGGTAGTTGGTTTGACTCCCGACAAGGCCATGTTGCCCACCTTTGCGGCGGGGACAACCACACTAGTGGGGCATGGCTGGCGACCCCCAAGAACCTATGAACCAGAATACTGCAGAAACCACTACCGCCCAAGAGGAATTACCGAACAAGACACACCGTATTGAACCAAGGTCATGCCACAGCCTCAGCGCAATGCCTCCACAACCAAGATCACATCAAAGCTCACCTATAGTCTTCCCTGCCCGCACCCTCTCAAATCGCCAGGCTGACTCACCCCTACCGGCAACCCACAACTAGATAAGGAGAAGATGGATGGCTACTCTCAATATAGGCCCATTAGACAACAAACCCAATACCATATTGGACAAAAGCAGGTAAAAATGGACAAAATGCATTATGGCCAGAGTACGACCTCTCTAATACATACCTGGTGGTTTCCTTATGTGGTTCTTGGAATCAACGAAAACTACCACAGTTTCTAGCAACTCCCGGAAGAGTTTTGTTTAGAATAAACCCACACCCACGAAATTGCCCACAACCTAGACCACACAGTCAACAGGACAACCAGAAGCAACACTGAACCAACCACCAATAGAATCAAGCTTTCATAAAAATACCAGAGCCAAAGAAACCAAATTACCTAAAGAACATTGGATTCCCAACTCATGGGACCTTCCCACCAATGTTGACAATTGAGGTCTCCCCCACACACATAGTGAAGTGCTACTACCCTTTGTGCCAAGATCCCAAGTGAAGGTAGAACAACCCTCATGAAAAGCCACTATGACAATGCTCGACCCTTTGCACCAAACCAGTTAACCCGTGGCCCTAGCGAGCTCACGAAGCCACCAGTGCTCAAATCCACCAACCTGCAACCCAAATTCATTACCCAAGAATCAACAATTGTTTTGTTTGAGTTACTCCTCATTATATCCACCACAGGCAAGTTTGGAGAGTTCGAACCACCTTGTCGCATCACTTAATGTTGTATGCTATGATCATAAATTAACTATCGCGTGCCTCGTGAAACAAACCCCAAAATCATATTGCCACTCATTTATCCACCTCCATTAAAAATATAATTAATTATGTTAATAACAACTTTGAATTATGTTTTATCCTTTCAATTTTCCGCATCACATGGGAAAATATATATAATTTCAAATCATTATACATAGCATTTTATTACATAAATAAGCAAAAATTTCTTTCAGAATATGCATTTTAACACTAAGTTCTCATCGTCTGGCCTCGTCCCTGGCCTCGGGAAGAGGCCAAAAAAGACCTCAAGTCTTTTATTGGCTTACTGATAACGTTGTGAGTATTTAATAAGCTACAAAAAAGTGAACTAAAACATACAAAACCAAAAATTTAGATTTAATCATCTAAACTTCATATTTGGTCATTTGATTTATAATAGTGACTAAATATTCATGCGCAAATCAATTCCTATAGTCCCTATTGCCTTAGGGAAGGGATTAATAACAAATGTGTTACATTTTGATTCTAATTTGTGATTTTTTCTAAACTTTATTTAAATCATTTATTTGATATGTCATTCCATTGGACCATTGAAATAAAAATGACACCTTAACTCTTCCTTTTGAAAACAAGAAGTTTTAAGGATGTAGGCAGGCCTGGAATTTCAAATCCTTTTTGCCCGTCAAACAAAAATTTCATGACATTTTTACATTTTCGATGCCCTTCATTTTACATTCTAAGTAAATTTAGAAATGTCAACCTCCCTAATTAGACAACCACTTTCCAAATTGTTTCATAGAGTGCAGGATGCCAACTAAAAACTGCAACCTCTACCAACAAAAAACTACAACCTCTGCTCAGTTAAGAGAAATACCTCGTTTTCACAAATGTTGAGTGCATTGAATATTCCCCCTGCACACACATTGGAGAAATTAAATAAATGGATACAAAGGAGTTATCAATTTCTATTGCTTTGAAACTCCAATATAAGTCTATTCGAGTTTTAGGGTAAGGAAAGCCTCAAGTTTTGGGGTAAGGAAAGCCTTCTTCGAAAACCGTTGGAACTTAACCCAATGACTACATAATTATCAATTGCCAAATGTTTATTTTAGTTCTGAAGTATCATCAATCTAAAGCTTTACAAGTCCAAAATAAAAGCTAATACCTTTGACCTTTAACCAGTCAACAGTAGACAGTTATGCCCAAAATTTTCTCTCCAGTCCAACGTGAAAGAACAATGAATCATATCAACCTAAAGCTTTACAAGTCCAGAATAAAAGCTAATGCCTTTCTTTAACCAATCAACATAGACAGTTATGCCCAAAATTTTCTCTCCAAGTGAAAGAACAATGAATCATTTATGCGGAACTGTGAAACGATAATAAAAAATATATCTAACGATAATCAAACATGCATCTAACTGCGTATTCATGTTATATTCGAAATAATGGCAGAGACTTTCCAAGAGTAGATAGCTTTACAATTATCCCTAAAACGCTTTCATTACTTTATGTAAATAGAGAGTGAGAAATAATAATGAGAGAAATCAAACATTTAGTCTAGGGAAAGGGAAGTCAAACATTCCAAAGAATTATGCAGAATAGAAATCTAATAGTTAGGGAAAATACTCATCGAACACACATGGGATTGGTGAATTCTTATAACTTCCCTGTTGAGGAGAAAATTAGAAGTACTCATCGAACACACATGGGATTGGTGAATTCTTATAACTTCCCTGTTGAGGAGAAAATTAGAAGTCCCACTTTAGCATCACAGAGCTCATAAGCTTTCTTCAGCAGCCCATTCCTGCGCAAGGAGGCAAGGATGCATAGAAGGATGGAACTGTGAACTTACTATTTCCGTGCACATTCCAGATCTAATGGAAACCCAATATTTGTTGATGATAACTAAACAAGCTCGTGAACCCCAAAAGTTCAGAATGAGAATCCGATAACACTAATTACAAACGTATACCAACCATCTTCCGTTCATAGGGGTTTGGTATCCTAATAAATAGGAGCATAAATACAGTGTTAAAATTCTCACCAATCTATTGACATAAAGTTAATGTAATGTACTATAATTTGTACGTATAGTTGAATGAGGTATTATAATATTCATAATATTCTATTGTAGGCTATCTTTACTTGCGCTTAAGGTATTAGAGATTTTGACGGTTTAACTTTAAAATTGGAAGTCATTTTGACAGTTTACTTATTATAACACACGTCAAATTTGACAATGAAAAATTTTCAACTGTCAAATACATTCTGAAATCCAAAATACGTCTTATGGGACGTCAAATTCCAGGCTGGATGTAGGTTTTAAGGAAATCTATTCTATTAATTACTAATATAATTATATTTACTAGTGTATTTATTTTTGGAATAGTGTTTTAAGAATTTTAATTTAATTATTAATAATTATTAAATAAATGATAAGTATTCCATCTTTATTTAATATTTATAAATTTTTTAATAATGAATAAAAATTGATAGTTGAAACTTATATTAAAAATAATTATATTATTTTTATTTTTTAATTTAATTAAATATATTAAGTTGTAAATTTTGTTTGTATTATTATTTATAATATTAAATTATTATTATTTATTATTATTTTATTATCTATTTTTTTATAGATATGGTTTATCAGACCTAAAGAAACAAATCGTTTAGTTTGATTTAAGATTTTATTCCTATGCTCAAGAAGCTTGGAGAGAAGCCTTTCGAGCTCACTGTAATTTTGACATCCAAAAAGGCTAGGAAGGTAAGTGTTACAATAGAGATTATTATCCTTGCCGCAGGCATATATGCATTAACTGCAAATTTTTTAATTTGACTAAAAAATTAAAACAATATATATAATGTTAACTTTATAATTAAAAATCCCCGGATGCGGGTGATTGAAGGGACGGGACGGGCGATTAATCGCGGCCACCTGCCAGCCATGCGCAGTGGAGCAGTTCACACATGGGGGCAGGATCGTTATCAGCTGCGCGGGAGTGGGATTTATGGCATTCAGCAGGGGAGCATAAATGCTCTGTTCACCTCAGCACGCAAGCCAGGGTCTGGCTCCTCGGCTCCCATGAAGGCGGCAGTAATGGTGGGAGGGCCTCGAGGCGCAGGCAGGTATGATATATGCGGTTGTGGGTTGGGCTTCACTACGCATATTCATGGTCTGTTCACTTTGCAAATTCATGGTATGTTCATGCAGCCTCAGGAGCTCTGAGCTGCTCCAAGTGTTTGCCTTTCTGTTTGGGCTAATCCCCTGCCTGCATTTGGTCTCCCCGGGACTGTTCTGGAACTCAATTTAGCATTGAGCTCTATACATTTGGGCCCTGCAATCATGGTTCGGCCTCGACAGCAAATGCTCAGTCGTCGAGGCACCTCCCATGGAGGATCTTCGCGCCCCCCTGTCGACGAAATCTCTCCCCATTGCTGCCATTGCCATTGCCATCGCACTCAAGAAGCAAACCCCCTTCGGTCCAATCAATTCCTCGATTCCAGCGCTCCTGATTCCGCTTCCTCGCCTACCTTTGGCTCTGCCATTTTCAACTTCAACAGTTCTTTGAACTGTCCCAGGATCAGCGCCCACGTTTCGTTGCTCTTCATTGAGGAGTCCCCTGATGGAAGCAGTTCTAGAGACAGTCGGGGGACGATGCTAGCTGATGGCTCCGCGAAAGACAAGGAGATTCCCTCTGTAGATCCTGTGAATGTTTCAAAAATCCCTCTTGTTGGTCCCTCGGGAGCTCAGGAGGCGATGATCAGCCAAAAAGAAGATGTCAATATGGAGACCGTTCCAACTGCAACGGAGGCGGCGGAATTCGGGTGGTGCAGGGTAGTGGAGGAGGATCCTGAAGACTAGATGCGCCTTCTTACCAGGTCTCTGCGGCCCATCTGTGAGGGAATTCAGCCACTCTTGTTGTTTTTGGATATGTTTTGGATATGTGTTACTGTCTCTGTGTCAATGCTGATGGTAAATTGTCTATGTCTGGGTTCTGGAATTTTTTCTCTGTGGCTGGAAAGTGTTTGTCTCCCCTGCGGGATTAGTTTGTTGTTCCACTGGCGCCCCTGCGTGGGTTGGTTTTTTTGGTCTGGTTAGTCCTCGGAGACTGCAGTCTCAGCTGTTCCAGGCTACCATTATGATGCAGGCAGGGCCTGCAATACCTAGGATCTGCAACATTCCGTGCATATAAGAATGCATCTCAGTTTTTTTTCAAATCAAAACTTCAATAGTTGGAAAATTCACATAATACCATTATTATGCGGAAGCCCTTCAACATAAATCCCATAAACTCACCCATCACTTCCTATTTCATTCCTTTCTATTCAGCAATATGAGTATCTAGGATCCAATAATAGTGTGAGTTCAATATTCCATAAAAACCAATTAGACCATGCGCTCATGGTCTTCCCATGCTTGATTCTACAAAACAAGCATCATAACAAAGTTCCACCTTTGAACTCAATACAAACCTTAGTAACAACTTATCTTGCCAGCGCTATTCAACCTAATTCCATTCGATTTAAACATACCTGTGTTATCAAACGTTGTCCATCCTCCAGCTCAAACTCTGCTTTTAACACTGTCATCAACCTCAACGTTGATCCATACAATCACTTCATTCAGGATTCGATCCATAACTTTACTGCGCCCTTCAATCTTTAACAATTGGTTAACCAGCCAATTCACACAAATCACTGGATTAACTCCAGGAGTGCTTTACACAAATCCATGATGCGCCCTTTACCAAGCTCAAATCTAAACAATAGAATCCAAATTTCATACCTGTTTATCCACCAATAACACAGGTTCTTTGTAATACCAATTCACCCTCTGTAGTTGCTATGGAACTATAATCTCAAATCTTCCGGCGCTAAGGCAGTACATTCGGACATAAGAAATTGATGTTTAAAATCGATTTCACTCAAGAGTTAATCATAACTCTCTCTCTGCTTCGAATTAACTTCATAGACTCCAATTTATTTGCTGTATTCCAAGACCAACAGCCCTTTCCTACAATTACAATCAACTAATACACATAGTTTAGTTTTTCGCTTCAATTACATACCTTCCACAGCGCTTCCACTGCAATGAGCTGATTTCAACGCAGTCTCCTACATCTTCAATTTATTCATTTGAATTCGAAATGATGCTGGCTCATACGGTTTTTAATGCCAACGCTTTCAATCCAAAGTCTGTACTAAACCAACAATCTGATCATTTAACTTACCTCCACAATGAATAATCTGGTCTACACAACCTTCACTACTTATGCATCCGGTTTTTAACGTTCCGCTCCACGATTTCTGTTCTGCAATTCCTGAATAAATTCTTAATGGTTATTACAACGTCACCATTTCCTCAACGCTGGATTTCAACGAGTTTTTCCAGACTTATGTTCAGCGTTGATTGTTCCTCAATTCAATACAGTCGCTTCTGCAAACAATTCTTCAGCGCTGACGGTCTCTCCTGCAAACATACTCTTTCACAAATCAATGTCAATTTTAACAAACAAATCATTCCCACTCGGTCTCTGCGTTCCGTTTTGTTCCCTCAACAGTACCAGCAGATCCATAAAAGTCGATTTCCATACTCTCAATTGGATTCCACGCTATATATAACACAATTCCACTTGTTTTCAATCAATCCAACATTACGGAGTAAATGAATTCAAAACCTGCGCTTTCAACATAGATTAAATCACCACCAAATTCATTAATTTTAATGTCAGGCATAAATCAGATCCATTTAATTTAAAACAGGCCGAAGCACAGTTCTATCAATGTCGACTCATATAAACGATGCCACTCCATACCACTGCGCAGACAACCATTCTGTATTGTAAATTCATACAATTTCAAATATATTGATTTCAGTTTCACCTGTATACAGCTTCAATAACTTGATTCACATAATATGTCGACTTTTATCATTGGACTGCAGACCAACACATTAACAATAATAATTCATCATTTATTCATACCCAAGCCAGTGGAATTGACATTGACTATGCAGATCGAACTATCAAATCCATACAAAATATAATTCATCCAATTGTCTCTGAATTCATAACACCTCCAATTTAAATGTGCATAATTCATTCCCAGTTTCAGAATTTAACAGCCAATATATATATAATCTGAACAAAACAAATTTACTTACAAACTTCCTCTCGCCTTGGCCAGATCTTTCATTTCTGTGGCCCTTTACAATTGCTGAAGGCTTACAGCCTTGTTGTTCAAGCCTACTCTCAATCTCACACTCACTCACAATCTCAATGTCTCCTTATCCTCTCAAAAACCCCTCATATTTATACATAGATAATGCATTTAATTCACAAAAAATATCTCTCCACCTAATCCTCAACTAATCTATATTTTAGGTGTGGACTCAACAAAGTCCTATACATAGAATTCCTAATCTCTAATTTTGCTCCTAAACTATTTCTCTCATATCCTTTTAATCAATAAAAGAATATTTACAAAATCCTCACTTTTCCAAATTATCTCCTATTTTATTAAAAATAACAAATTAATTAATAAAATAATAAAAATGTCACACCCCCCTTTTATCACATATTTACAAATGAAAAATGGCCTTGATGCTCCTGCATCAGACACCCAATGTTAAAATTAATCATGATCGCCTAATCATGTGTTCGGATCTGTGTATGCCTGGATCCCATATCTTGTGCTGCAAATTTCCACTTGCCACTGCTTCTTTTTGATGTTCTTCTCCAGGTTTCCACACTTTATGTTGCATTGCTCCACTGGTTGTGCTCTCACAATCTTTTGTTGTCTTTCTTTTGCTGCTTCTCCTTTGTTTTACTGCTGCTGGCCTCTTCCGGGATTCTTTCATCATCATCCGCCTCATCAGTTCAATTTCTCTGTCTAACAGACTTTCTCCAGCATCTTCAATAAAACCTGAATTCACAAAACAATTGTTAGAATAAAAACCATAAGGCTTTAGCACCCCCATAGATGTTACTGCTGTCAGTGTTGCCTCAGCTGTCACCATAAATGTTGCGGCCTCCCAAACTTCATGTCCCTCTGCAACATTCCTTTGCTCATCACCTGCAATTTCATCTGCAATTTCTTTCTCTGGTTCCAGCAAACATTTCAGCATTTCATCAACATGCTGCAAATTAACTCCAGCATAACTTCCATCTTCCCCTTCGACAATCTTCAGAAATTGTCCAGCATCATCTTGATTGATTTTGGCAATCAAATCAAGTTCTTTCACCACTGTAGCTTCATCCTCTAACACTGTAGCAGCTCCAAAACTTTGTCCACCAGTCTTCTCTTGGCTATACAAACAAGCCAACTCTTTCTTGTCACCCATGGTAACAAGCCTCTGCTTATGAGACATGATTGTCTCATCTTCTTTCTGCAACTGTTCTCCTTCATCCAAGACAATTCCAAATGATGGACTGTCTTCTTTCTCACCTGTAAACACAATCAAATTGTCAGCATCAAAATCACAAGACCCAACGGTCTCACTTGTAGATTCAGTCATCCGCAGCGCTAAGTCTTCTTCAGGACTCAGAAAATCTATATTGGCTTTCTCCTCAGCTTTCCCTGGCAACACTTTAGTATGTTGCTCTAAGTTCCTTTCCAACTCTTTTGTCAACACATCAGTATGCTGATTTGTATTCACCATGAGACTGTCAGCTAGTCTCTCCTTCTTACCATCATCTGCTCCATAACTGTCATTCATGAGAACTTTCCTGCCTTGCTTCCTCAGCAAATTATCATGCACATAAGTCCTTTGTCTCTCCAACTCTCTTCTCTGGAGATCTAGTTTCCTATACAATTCAACAACTTCATTAGGAGTAGAACTTGGAAACTTCACACGATTTTCCATACCTTCACCAGTGCTTGACCAATCATCAGCTGGTCCTTCTCTTTCTGCATCAACATCCTGATTAGACTCCTTCGTCTTCATCTCCTTCTGAGATCTTGCTATCTCAGCATCGATCTGAACAGCCTTCATATTCAATTCTTCTTGAACAAACTCTAAAGCTTGCTCATCTCCTTGTACTGTACCTACAAACATACACAACTCATTAGTTTTTAAATCACAAGACTTTTCAGTCTTGACTGCTTCCTCCAATTCCATCTCTGGCTCAAGAACTCTAAGTTCCTTTTTCAACAAGGCAATCACAATTTGCCTCAACCTCCTCTACAATTGTCGCCAAATCACTCTCTTTCCCTTCAGTGGAAAGATCCATCCTCTATTCTGGTTTTCCCGCTCTTGCAGCCATTCTTATAGTACCTGCAATTGTACCTTCATTACTACAATTTCTCTTCTTCTGACCTCATCAATCATCTCACCTTTATGGCATTCCTCTGAACCTCTTCTCTGATCCTCCATGATCATCTTCTCCATGAGTTTCTCACTCACCATGAGTTGTACTAGCCTCTACAACAACAATCTCTTCTGCTGCCACTTACCTCACCAAGCTCTCCTCACTCAGTCTTTTGGTAAGTACTTGGTTCACTGCCTCTGGAACCTTCCGAGCACTCTCTCTGCTCTCTCCAGGCTATCTCTTCAACTCACCTTCTTCTTCAGGACACTGCAATTGTCCTCCTTATTCAGCCTTTAGCTGAATGCCAAGTTCACTGCCATCATCTTCTCTGCAACCATAAACTGCATTTACAAATTTCAAATCAGAAAAATCATCTCACCTCTTAAGATCTTGCATGATCTTTTCCTCCCTGCAATCATGTTCACTTATGTAGTTTGCATATCAGATTTAGAAATCTGATCTTCATCATTCATTACACATTCAAAAATACATTTCAGTTCAACAAACCTTCTGTCCTCATTCGGAAAAACAAATATCTTCTATTTCAACAGAGCCAAGCTCTGATACCAAAAATTGATGCAGGCAGGGCCTGCAATACCCAGGATCTGCAACATTCCGTGCATATAAGAATGCATCTCAATTTTTTTCAAATCAAAACTTCAATAGTTGGAAAATTCACACAATACCATTATTATGCGGAAGCCCTTCAACATAAATCCCATAAACTCACCCATCACTTCCTATTTCATTCCTTTCTATTCAGCAATATGAGTATCTAGGATCCAATAATAGTGTGAGTTCAATATTCCATAAAAACCAATTAAACCATGTGCTCATGGTCTTCCCATGCTTGATTCTACAAAACAAGCATCATAACAAAGTTCCACCTTTGAACTCAATACAAACCTTAGTAACAACTTATCTTGTCAGCGCTATTCAACCTAATTCCATTCGATTTAAACATACCTGTGTTATCAAACGTTGTCCATCCTCCAGCTCAAACTCTGCTTTTAACACTGTCATCAACCTCAATGCTGATCCATACAATCACTTCATTCAGGATTCGATCCATAACTTTACTAAGCCCTTCAATCTTTAACAATTGGTTAACCAGCCAATTCACACAAATCACTGGATTAACTCCAGGAGCGCTTTACACAAATCCATGATGCGCCCTTTACCAAGCTCAAATCTAAACAATAGAATCCAAATTTCATACCTGTTTATCCACCAATAACACAGGTTCTTTGTAATACCAATTCACCCTCTGTAGTTGCTGTGGAACTATAATCTCAAATCTTCCGCGCTAAGGCAGTACATTCAGACATAAGAAATCGATGTTTAAAATCGATTTCACTCAAGAGTTAATCATAACTCTCTCTCTGCTCCGAATTAACTTCATAGACTCCAATTTCTTTGCTGTATTCCAAGACCAACAACCCTTTCCTGCAATTACAATCAACTAATACACAGAGTTTAGTTCTGCGCTTCAATTACATACCTTCCACAGTGCTTCCACTGCAATGAACTGATTTCAACGCAGTCTCCCACATCTTCAATTTATTCATTTGAATTAGAAATGATGCTGGCTCATACGGTTTTTAATGTCAGCGCTTTCAATCCAAAGTCTGTACTAAACCAACAATCTGATCATTTAACTTACCTCCACAATGAATAATCTGGTCTACGCAACCTTCACTACTTATGCATCCGGTTTTTAACATTCCGCTCCACGATTTCTGTTCTGCAATTCCTGAATAAATTCTTAATGGTTATTACAATGTCACCATTTCCTCAACGCTGGATTTCAACGAGTTTTTCCAGACTTATGTTCAGCGCTGATTGTTCCTCAATTCAATACGGTCGCTTCTGCAAACAATTCTTCAGCGCTGACGGTCTCTCCTGCAAACATACTCTTTCACAAATCAATGTCAATTTTAACAAACAAATCATTCCCACTCGGTCTCTGCATTCCGTTTTGTTCCCTCAACAGTACCAACAGATCCATAAAAGTCAATTTCCATACTCTCAATTGGATTCTGTTGACACCTAATCCGAAACGGATGAGGTGAAGCCGGACAGTCATCTAGAAGATGAACTGATCCGTTTCTTGTGTATATAAATAATAGTTATCTAATGTGAAATAATCAGTTCTGTATTGCACTCATAAATTGCTGGAGTTACCCTGGCCTGACATGGTATCAAAGCACAGGTCCCAGTCCCCAAATTAGCTGTAACTCCTACTGGCCACATCTGCTCTCTGCGCTGCCTCTGACATACCTGTCTCTGCGCCTCTGTCCATAACTGCGCCCTTTGTCATGAGCGCCCCTGGAATGCGCTGTTGTATGTCAGGCTCTGCTGCCTCTGTCCTGAGCACTCTGAGCTTCAGTTTCCTTGCATGAGGACTCTGTATTGACGTTGGAGAATTTGCGTTGAGCGAGATTCTGTTTGTGCGGAGGTCGACGAAGTCTGTGTGACATAGAGCTCCATACGAATTTCTGAGATTAGGTGCTCCGCTGCCTGTATCAGTCCACCTTCGGCCCATACTTACTGCAAGTAATGGTAACTGCGTTTTTTTTCTTGAAGAAGACTGATTACATTATGGTATGAAGACTGTGTCTCATATAATAGTGGCTGCGTTCAATTTTTACTGAATATACATTATTAATGGTGGCACGTTTTCTGTAACTGCGTTTTCTATAATGGTAAATGCGGCTGTGTTTTTTTTTACTCAATATATATTAGTGGCTGCCGTCTTATGAAGAGACACGAGATCATTCTAGTTAAGCTGGAGACTGCGTAAGGGATTTAACATTCAGTGGGTCAAGGATCTTAAGGCCGGTGCTCCACAAAGTCAGCGTAAGTCAGCGTAAATCGTAAGGCAGCGTTTTCATGTGATATGCTGAGCGCCCTCCTTTTCAAAACAGTGGTATTGGTCTTCCATATCAGCTTTCCCGGGTTTTTAAAACAGAAGTTTATATGAGAAGTTTATATGGAGATGCGTTTTCCTGAGTTTTTAAAAGAGAATTTTATATGAGCAGTTTATATGGAAATGCGTTTTCCTGAGTTTTTAAAACAGAAGTTATATGAGCAGTTTATATGGAGATGCGTTTTTTATAATGGGAATGCGTTTTATGAGAGCAGTTTATATGAGAGCATCGCTTTTATGTTTATATCAATCAACAGAAGAGCATTGCTTTTATGTTTCCAGAATGCTTTAGTATTGCTTAATATATATTGAAGTAATATATCCTTTATGTATGCATTCAAACATAGTAATATTGCAAACATAGGAAGAAAAATAAAATGCATAAGGCTATGATATAAGGATATTTTTACAGAAGTTTTTGGCAGAGATATTTTTCAGAAGGATTTTGTTTACAGAAGTTTTTGGCAGAGATATTTTGTTACAGTATGCATTCAAGAGAAAGAAGAAGATACTTCAGAGGCAGGGGGGGTAGACACCCTCAAGAAGAAAAGGCAGACTTACATTGCATTCGCTGCAAACAAAAAGGATCTCATGATGCTTCTACATGCAAGCTACCATGGGAAAAGATTGAGCAGAGAAGAAATCAGCAGAAAGGTAAAACTGATGACTCAGACAAAGGTAAAGCACCTGAATCCGCTCACTATATTGAGGCACAATGTAACATTGGAGTAAATGAAGATCTGTTTAATGCTTCACTTACTTCTTCGAAAAATGACTGGTTGCTTGATTCAGGAGCAACCTGTCATATGACTCATAGGAAAGATTTTTGTGAAGATTTCACTGATAATGTTGATGGAGCAGTATACTTTGCAGATCAGTCAAAAATCAAGCCATCAGGGCTTGGCACAGTCAGGCTTAAACTGCTTGGTCTTCCAGACTTTCTTCTGGATCATGTTCTATATCTCCCACAGCTCAAGAGAAACTTGCTGTCCCTGGTCCACATCCGCCAGCAAGGTCACTCCATTCATATGTTTGATGGAAAGCTTGAGGTAAGAAAGGCATCTGACCATTCACTTGTCATGAGGGGTATAGAAGAAGAAAGACTTCTTAAACTGCAAGGAACCTCTGCTCATGCACAGCATTTTTCATATATTTCTCATCATGATGAAGGTACACTTCCATCAAGTTTATTATGGCATGCTAGATTTGGACATTTAAACTATGATAGTCTCTGCTTGTTGAAGAAAAATGGTGTTGCTGGTTTGCCTACAATTCCTAGAAAACATAAACAATGTGATGCTTGCATTCTAGGAAAGCATAGCAAACAGTCTTTTCATGATTCACATTCAAGAGCACATAGGAAGCTTGAACTTATTCATTCAGATTTATGTGGTCCAATGCCTGTTCCTTCTGCAAATGGAAATAAGTATATCATGACATTTATTGATGATTACACCAGAATGTGTTGGGTTTATTTTTTGAAGAACAAATCTGATGCCTTTCAAACATTCAAGAATTTTCATCAGTGGATTGAAAATGATGCACAATCTCATATTGGGTCTATTCGCACTGATAATGGAAAAGAATATACATCAAATGAATTTGAACACTATCTTCGCCAACATGGGATTAAACATCAAACAACTGTGCCTTATAATCCTCAACAGAATGGTGTAGCTGAAAGAATGAACAGAACAATTTTGAATATGGTACGATCGATGCTTTTCTTCAAAAATGTAAAGACAATGTTTTGGGCTGATGTTGTTCTATGTGCTGCATATATAAAGAATAGATGTCCATCTAGTGCTATAAGAAACAAGACTCCTTATGAATTGTGGTATGGACATGTTCCTTCGGTAAAACATCTCAGGATATTTGGTTCCACCTGTTATGCTTTAATACCAAAGGTACATAGAAACAAACTTGGTGCTAGAAGTCGTAAGTGTATCTTCCTGGGGTATTCAAACACATCTAAAGCATACCGCCTTTATGATGAAGTAAATAAAAAGTTTGTTTTATCTAGAGATGTCATTTTTCTTGAATCATCCAAATCTGACAGTGTTGTTGAGCGGCAACTTGATCGCTTGGATAGATTCACAAAACCAAAATCATTTCAAGAGTTTGATAATCAGATTCCACATCTTGAAGGGGGGATTCCTATACTAGATCAACATGTGGAATCTTCTTCTGAAGAACAATCTCCCCTGCATGACACTCCAACAACGGATGATGCTTTAAGTGATGTAATTGATAGAATTGGGAGACTCAATCTTGATTCAGACCCAACTCAATCAACAGAACAGCCTGGACCACCTCAAAAAAGTCCCCCAAAGTGGCTGACAAAGACACTTGAAAGTGTTCATCCTGATGAAATTGGAAAAACAGGAACCAGAAATTCAAACCGACAAGATGGAGGTGATGTAGATAACTCTAATTCACCTGTTGATATGGATGTTACTTATGATTGTGAATTGAACTTGTCTACAGATTTTGAACCAACTTCCTTCAAAGAAGCTGCTTCTCATGATGAATGGAAAGAAGCGATGCAGAAGGAGTATGATGCCCTCATAAAGAATGGCACTTGGAAGCTGGTTGATCCTCCATTTGGAACCAAACCAATTGGCTGCAAGTGGGTCTACAAGAACAAGTACAAAGCTGATGGCTCACTTGACAAGCACAAAGCTAGGCTTGTGGCAAAAGGTTTTGCACAGAAGGAAGGGGTCGATTACGAGGAAACTTTTGCTCCCACAGCAAAATGGGCCACCATCCGGACACTCTTTGCACTAGCTGCTCAGAACGGTTGGAAAGTCCATCAAATGGATGTAAAAACTGCATTCTTGAATGGAGATCTAAAAGAGAATGTTTTTATGTCCCAGCCTAAAGGATTTGCTGTGAAAGGACATGAACACAAAGTATGCAAAATTGTGAAGTCCTTGTATGGCCTCAAACAAGCACCACGAGCCTGGTATGAAAAACTAACTGAGCATCTTCTGAAACTCAACTTCAAACATTTTGATCTTGATGATGCAACTTTATTTGTCAAGAAAGTTGGCAAAACAGTTGTATATCTTGTGGTATATGTAGATGATCTTTTAATGACAGGGAACAATGAAAGCTATATTGCATCCATAAAGAAAGAATTAGGAAAATTTTTTGAAATGACTGATTTGGGCTATGTTCATTACTATCTTGGCATTGAAGTAACCGAACATCCAAAGTCCATATTTCTTTCTCAAAAGAAATACATTGGAGATTTGTTATACAGATTTGGCATGACAGAGTGCAATCCCCTTTCTACTCCAATGGAACAAAACTTGAAGCTCACATCTACTGAAGGAAAGGAATTTGAGGATGCAACAAGGTATAGACAGCTTGTAGGAAGTCTCATCTACCTCACTACTACCAGACCAGACATTTCATTTGCTGTTGGAATCCTCTCCAGGTTTATGCAAAAGCCTTGTGAGGGACATTGGTCTGCTGCAAAAAGAGTTCTAAGGTACTTGAAGGGAACTCAAGACCTTGGAATCAAGTATACACAGGTGGACGACTTCAACTTGATTGGATACTCTGATTCAGACTTCGATGGAGACAAAGAAACTGGGGTATCTACTTCAGGATATGCTATGAGTCTTGGATCAGGAGCTGTCTCCTGGAGATCACGCAAACAATCAGTACCAGCAGATTCCACAACAGAAGCAGAATACGTGGCAGCAGCTGAAGCAACGAAAGAAATTGTGTGGCTCAGGAAAATTCTTGAAGATTTGCAAGTAAAACAAATACAATCTACTCCACTCATGATTGATAACACATCTGCAATAAAGTTGGCCAAGAATCCAAAGTTCCATGATCGTACTAAGCACATCAATACTAAATATCATCTGATCCGACATCATGTTGAGGCCAAAACAATCCATCTCCGTCATTGTTCCACAAACGAACAAATTGCAGACATCTTCACCAAAGCTCTTGGAAGAGAAAAGCTTGAAAGATTCAGAACGATGCTTGGACTCACCAACATCCCTTCAGATTAAGGGGGGGAATGTTGACACCTAATCCGAAACGGATGAGGTGAAGCCGGACAGTCATCTAGAAGATGAACTGATCCGTTTCTTGTGTATATAAATAATAGTTATCTAATGTGAAATAATCAGTTCTGTATTGCACTCATAAATTGCTGGAGTTACCCTGGCCTGACAGATTCCACGCTATATATAACACAATTCCACTTGTTTTCAATCAATCCAACATTATGGAGTAAATGAATTCAAAACCTGCGCTTTCAACATAGATTAAATCACTACCAAATTCATTAATTTTAATGTCAGGCATAAATCAGATCCATTTAATTTAAAACAGGCCGAAGCATAGTTCTATCAATGTTGACTCATATAAACGATGCCACTCCATACCACTGCGCAGACAACCATTCTGTATTGTAAATTCATACAATTTCAAATATATTGATTTCAGTTTCACCTGTATACAGCTTCAATAACTTGATTCACATAATATGTCGACTTTTATCATTGGACCGCAGACCAACACATTAACAATAATAATTCACCATTTATTCATACCCAATCCAGTGCAATTGACATTGACTATGCAGATCGAACTATCAAATCCATACAAAATATAATTCATCCAGTTGTCTCTGAATTCATAACACCTCCAATTTAAATGTGCATAATTCATTCCCAGTTTTAGAATTTAACAGTCAATATATATATATAATCTGAACAAAACAAATTTACTTACAAACTTCCTCTCGCCTTGGCCAAATCTTTCATTTCTGTGGCCCTTTACAATTGCTGAAGGCTTACAACCTTGTTGTTCTAGCCTACTCTCAACCTCACACTCACTCACAATCTCAATGTTTCCTTATCCTCTCAAAAACCCCTCATATTTATACATAGATAATGCATTTAATTCACTCAAAATATCTCTCCACCTAATCCTCAACTAATCTATAATTTTAGGTGTGGACTCAACAAAGTCCTATACATAGAATTCCTAATCTCTAATTTTGCTCCTAAACTATTTCTCTCATATCCTTTTAATCAATAAAAGAATATTTACAAAATCCTCACTTTTCCAAATTATCTCTTATTTTATTAAAAATAACAAATTAATTAATAAAATAATAAAAATGTCACACCCCTTTTTATCACATATTTACAAATGAAAAATGGCCTTGATGCTCCTGCATCACATTACTTCCAAGCAGCTGGTTCTTTCTGTTTTGTAATGATGTAACTGTAATCTGTTTATGTATATAATAAAATAGTTTTAACGAAAAAAAACAAAAACAAAAACAAAAAACCAACCAACTCTATAATTAAAAATATTTTTTGTTAAAAAAATTTAAATACTTTTTAAAATTATAATTAGTTATTTAAAAGCTTCTCTTATTAAATAATGATGACATACTTGTACTCCACCGAAGTACGGTTGATTCCAACATCCCAAATGAAACCAAATATTTACACAGATTCCTCCCTGGCTACTCATGGACTTGTCGACTTCTACTTATTTATTACACATTAAAAGCTTAACTTATTTTTTTTTATGACAACCACAAAAAAGTACATGGCTTATTAGACATTAAAAACTTAATTTATTTTTTAATGACAACCACAATAAAATACATGGCTGGCAAACAAAGACAATGACATGACAAGATCCTGACATATAGAGAGATTATACTTTAAATTTCACGACGTGTCATCACCTAATCTCCTCTCGTGACTTAAAAAATAAGAACCGTCCAGATACCCTCAAAATCTGGTTTCGGGAAATCTGGGCCGTTGGTATGCAGCGGATCAGATCCACTTACGTACGATTTCATACAAAACATCACCTTTCCACATCGACTTATTTATTAATTTTAAATTAATAAAATTCATCACTATTTCTATTTTCGTTTTGCTTTTTACATGCGTCCTACTCATCCTTTCCTTGGGCTAAAACCCAGAATAGCAATACTTGGAAATAGGTGGGCCTAATAGGTTGCCAGTACTATGCTTGATGTAGTATAAAGTCTTGAGGAATAAGTACATGGCAATTTTTTTTTTGGGTTTTGGTTTAGAGATTTTTCTTTTTCCTTTTCAAAATTTAATTACAAATTAGGGAAATTGTATATGAAGTGGTTGATTCTGTGTCATTTGAGTGGTTTAGGTTTTTAAGGCATTAAATTTATTTTTTAACTAAAAAACATAATTTAATGTAGGAATACTTTGTAGCTAAATTCTAGTGAAAAAAGTCAAAAAGTCATTTCATTATATGAAATCAATTCATAATGGTACATTTAATTATTGTGGACATGTGTTTCTTCGTAAGAGGGTAGAGTATGTACACTTTCATAGACTTTAGAAGTGAAATTAGTGTGTGAAGGTGGGTCCCCTATCTCACAAACAATGTGGTTTCATAAGGTGGGTCCCTTGTCCCACAAACAATGGGATCTCATACACCAATTTGGTGTCTGACATGATCGTTACCTTAAAGTTAAATTATTATTATTATTATATATATAACTAGCATACCCTTGAAGTGAGGGAAAGAGAATATTGAATTATTTTGTGATTAAATGGTAAATGAATACCCTTGAAGATGTTTCTTTTGAATGATAAATGAATAATTGATAGAAGATTCATTTAAGAATTCCATTTGTTCATTATTCATTTATTGGTAGTTATGTCCATTCACCTTAATTGGTACCTAAGTGAAACTCGATGTATCAATATCTCAATGATCCCAATACTCAAACCCTCATGCCACTTGTGGAAATGTACTTAGACAGCCCAAAACAAGTGCTCTCTTCTCCCCTACACCCAACTTTGAAAAGCCAGTGTGGAGGTCAAAATTTGTGAACAATAAATTCTCATAACAAATAGAGTGTTGCAAAAGTTTAGAAAGGACTACATCACATGTAACCAAGAATAAGTACAATCTTGTTGAAAAAAAAATCTATTATTAATTTAGTAAAGTCATCTTTTATTTTCTGTAACTTAACTTCACTTGTCAAGAATGAAATCAATGATGTAGACCCACACATCATTGGTAGTGAGGTCTATCATCATCACCCTGTGTACTGTCTACAACATATTGCAAAGCAACACGTGTATTGGGAATGCTTTTATTGTTTCGTCCCCATTTATAGGATCCTAGTCCTCTAAATTTGTTCCCACTTCTTTATAGACATGGTCACTTCCCCACAAATTTCATAGAATAAGGAATGGTTGAATATTGGAATGGTTAGTTGGCTTTTCCTGATGCAAAGAGTGTCAATAGTGAAAGTATGGTGCATGATAGGCATATAGTGGATTTACTTATAATATAGATGTTATTAATAATAATCCAAAAGAAACCCTTGTTATGATTTAGATCCAAGATGAGAGGCTTAACAAGATAATGAAATCTCCCAAAGATGAGGTGAGATTAAAGGGGCAAGTAGATGGTTTCGATGGGATAGGCAGTGGTGAGAAGGGTTCATTTTAAACAAGGCAAAACAACATATTGAAATTATGAATCAACTTCAGTTTCTGACACTGCAGGCAGTGGTATTAGGAAGGAAATTTGTCATATTACAATAAAATTCATGGAAATTTTAGTTCTTCATGGACCATAAGAGGAAGACGTTATTTGGCATTTAGTGGAGTTGAGTTTCATCATGGATAGAAATATTTTAAAGCAATTTAGCATCTAAGTGCCACTATCAAGGAAGGCTTGTGATGTGTAAATGATGGAGAAAACTTGCCTATTTTGTAGAGATATTTCCTCTTGACTATAAAAACTATGAAGACAGTGTATGTAACATGTCACTTGAATTGACATGTCTTGGAATTTTCATTTACTTTTCATTTATTTTATGGTGGTTTTACTAAAACTATGCAATGTATGTATTCAATTGATCTAGGATTTATTTTCTCAACCAATGAATGCCTACACTTGATGCATTTAATATTGTTAATGCAATTATTGAAATATGAGAAAGATGATATTTTATTTTTTCCTCTAAAATTTATAAGTCTCTTTTTCTTATTTTAATTTTTAATTTATTATGTTTCTTACAAAACCCATTTTGAACCTCAAGTTTCCCCTAATTAGTAAGATAACATAATAATGCTTTGGTTTCTCGAATTTTAGACAAGTTTTATTGCTAGGTACTTTTGTGAGTATATGTCACACATTTTGACACATTATTTTTTCGCATCCAAGAAAATGATGTCAAACCCGAATATTTTTCCATCCTAAGAACTATTATCATCAATCCCTGAAAAATATTAAAGAAATACTTCTCCACATTCTTGGCTACCTTAGCTCCTAGGCTACATCCTTGGCTACATCCTTCTGTCTTAAGTGCCCATCATTAGAAGTGTCCATCTGTCTGATTGGTTTAAAATATAAGAAACCTGGATTACACACCTTAAAAACCTTATTTTTGGAGATTGTCATAGGTGCCAACATTATAACCTGCAACATCGCACCTTGCATAGCTAACATCATGCAGAGTCATCATAACTTGCCTTATCAAAAAGTGCGTCGGTGTTTTTACATCGATAAAAAAATAAAATTAAAGGTTACAAAGCTTCCATTCTAGAAGCCTCGTGGAGTATATTTCCGATTGGTGAGGGTATGGACTCGAATCCTTTCTCAAGTGGTTCTCATCCCTACCATAGTGGATCTCATCCCTTCCATTATGGATCTAATTCCTAACCGAGTGGATCTCAAACTTCCATCCTTAGCCTGTAAATACAATACTCTCAATGGAAAAGGGGTTGGATTTTAAACTTTTGAAGTATACTTTCACTATGCTAAAGTATCCATTGAAAGATTTTAAATGCAAGGTTGAAATTTAGGACAATTGAGAGGAAGCTATCAACATCAAGGCATTGGTTTTGACTCTCTCGTTTTCCTAATTAATACGAAGAATATTTCTTTCCCACATATGTTGTTTTATTGTGCAAATATTGTAATGGAACTCTTTGATCATCTATCTAGAATTTGTTGAATATTTTATATATCAAATGATTTTATTAGTTGTTTGTTGGTGATATTGCAAGTTTTGGCTTTGAGGATCAAAGGTAGAACGAGAGCTACAACAACAAAGGAAGAGCGAAGGCAAAATTAAAATTACCAAGTATGTCCATGTTTACATTTTCAATAGTATTTTATGGAAATTTTGTTTTTTTTGTGTGTGTTTTGTTCTAGTATTTGGTTTTCCGAACATAGGGAGGTCATTCTTGCCTACAAGAGTGATTAGTTTGTCAACAAAATAGTCGACTCCACTGGGGAACAAGTTGTTCTTTGGTGTTATTCCTTGTTTTCTTAAGTCAAAGATTTCCTGAGTCTCTGGCAAACCTTATTTGATTCTAAAACCCCAAATCTTTTAGATATTTTGGATTTTTTTTATTATTTTTTTTTATTGAGTTTTATGCTCGTTACACTCTATTGTGAGAGACAGTGAGTCGGCATTGCACTACGTTGTTCTATTAGTTATGACCGTCCTTATTCATCGCATTGATATATACTAAATACATGTGTCAGTCTTAGAAACAAATAAATTTTCCTCGGGTTTCCCCTGTGTGATCTTTGATTTGTTGATTACTGTGGTTTTGAGTCTGTTCTTGATCTGTTGTAGGTCAAAGTTTTCATTTTTGGTTTTGTTTGGCTATCTTATTGTGAAATTTTTTCCTTTTGCGGTACTTGATTTGATTATTTTATTGATTTATTGAAAGAACAATAGTCTCTTACTTTGAATATTCAGGTCTTTGTAGTCTTTTTTTTTTTATTTTAGTGATCATTTCATAGTTCTTTTGTTTATATTTTTTGTAAAGGGCTTTCATTTCCTTGCATAAAATATTGTTTTTCACAAGAAGAAAAAGATTTGCTTGAATTAGTTTGTTTATTAGACTGAACTCATTGTATAATTGTGTGGTTCACTCTATTTGCAAAAACCCAAAAATATAGATTATTGCATCTTAGAGGGTATATTGTTATGTTTTCAAAGAAGTGTTTGTTGGAATTGTTTTTTAGTTTAAAGGAATTTGTTAAATTGGGATTTTTTGCTTCTTGGGAATTGAAAAATATTATCCTTTATGTAATTGGAGGTTCATCGAATTGAAAAAGATTACATCTTCATATTCATTGCGTTAATATTTGAGTGAAGTTGTAATACCATCGGTTTCATTTCCATTTACCTATTGAGTAAACAAGATTTTAAGAATCAACACTTAATAAAATTAATTAGACATTTTATATTTTTGCCTTATTTGCACCTACATTAGATTAGTTGTAGGGATTTGGAATAGGTGTTGATAGGGAGTGAAATCCATTTACCAAATCTTGTCTCTAGGAAGCTCCTCTCACATAGGAGTCTAGCATGAGGTCACATCGGACCCAAGAAAGTAATCTATCTTACTTCATTTGGTTATGGTGTATTTGGTTATGGTGTCGAAAGGAACTTGGGGGTCACTTGAGAGTAATACCTCGTTTTGAGGGACCCCTCAAGGGATTTCGAGCTTTTTTACCCCCCTTTGCATGTATATTTGACTATCGACTATCCCCACATGCCAGTTTGTTGTAGGTGGTTACCTTAGTGACAATAATCTTAGGGATATTACACAAGGTGATGACGAGGGGAAATTCCTTTGTTGTACTTAGGACATATGTTGGCTAGACTCACTCGAGCCTCCTTGGAGGGTACTTTGTTATATGTGAAATTACTGGCACTAGGATTGGATCATTAAGTAGGTTATCAGTGTAACTAGTGTTGGAAAATGCAATGTGGCAACTATCAATTCATATGTTCCTTATTCCTTAATGCTTTCTTGTGAACTTTAATTATTGTCTTGTGTTTATTTATTATATATTTTCATCAAACGAATATCAAGATCAAAACATAACAAATAGTGGACACAAAAATTAGGCTTCAAACCAAAGAAAAACCCCTCCAAGGGGGAAACGCAAAAAATATCTTCTCTTCTTATAAAATTTTCTTCAAATGAGACAACAAATATCTAAACCCTAGATCAAGTCTTCCTCCAAGTACCAAGTCTTCCCTTTAGAGTCAATAAGGATCAACCCTCCATCGACTAGCTTCCAACTACAACTTCGACTCCCAGATTCAACCCTGCAACTTTGGCCATGTAGTTGTTGTAGAAACCCTAGGATAGTTCTTCAACAGATCCTCCTTTGAGCAAGACAGATCCTTCCAAGGTCAATGGGGTCAAAAACAAAATAATTTTTCTTCTAGCAACTTGATATTGCAACTCTCTCCTGCAATTCAGATTTGCAATTTCGACCTTTCTTGGAGCTACACAAACCCTAGATTTTGCACGTGTGAGAAAGATAGAGCTCAAAAATAGATCTTCTTCCATCTTCTTCTTTCCTTCTAAACCTTCACTATTATTTTCTTCTTATTTCCCAGTTGCAAATCAAATCTTTTCTTGAGAGATCAAACTTGTGAGTGAGTGAGTGCCAAATGAGTTCAAAACTGCTTCTATTTATATCATTTTCAAGGGGTCAAATTCCCTTCTTTATGCCGACTTGTACTTTCGAGGTTTCGAGGACCTTCTAGACTTAAAATAAATTATCTTACAAGATACATCTTGCCCGAAACGGTCTTATAATCATGATTTTGACTCTCTTTAACTCATGACAATATATCATTTGCCCTAACAAACCCTAGAAGCATAAAGAACATGCTTTTACCTAGAAGAACATCAATAATGAGCATGGAATCCATGATTTAAAAATAATAATTTGTTTTTCTTCTTTTGTTTGTTACATAGGATACATATTGAAATGAGTACAATAACAATTATGAAGATTACAACTAGTTACATTTCTAAAACTCCCTCTTAACTAGGGAGGTATTCATAATGGTACAACCAGTACAACAACATTCTCAGACTGAAGAGTTATCATACAAAGAGTTAGATTAGTAAGCCAACTGTAAGCATTAACATTGTAACCAACACTATCTTTGAGGCCTAATTAGAGAAGCTCAACTTCATTCAAGAGAATTATGTTAGGAGGCTTTATGTGTGATATTTCACTACCACTACAAGGCACATACCCCCTCCAGATGTTCACTAGGTATGTCCTTTTAGGACTATTCTTGTTTTGGATTCCCAATCCTCAAAGAATATTAGTCCTCTTTGACCACTCTTATCTTGGATACCTATCCTATCCTCAAAGAGTGTCGGTACCTTTCATTTCTTGGATGCTCTATCCTCCAGGAAATCACAAATGCTTATCCAATCCTCCACCATTCTCTTTCCAAGGCCTTCACTTATACTTTCAATTGTTAGTCCTGGTAAAATTCATGACACGTGAAGAAGATAATGCACATTTTATGTCCATCATCACTCCCTCTCAACCAGAGAGGATATCCCCATTCCCTCTTGACTAAGGATTAGATCCTTGCTCCTTTTCAAGGAGTCTCCTTTACTCCCTCTCAAATACAAAGGATATTGTAGACTTCCTTTCAATTTGGGAAGTCAACACCACAAGTTGTATAGCTTGTCTTCATAAGAGTATCAACTACTTGTTCTTTATAGCTACGTGGATCCCTCTTTTCTTCTCTTTTCATTATATTGATCTTTCTTCCTTTCTAGGTATAGTGGAGCCATTTTCATCCTTCACTTCTGCGATAGCGTTTAGACTATCTCTTTCATCTCGTCATCAACAATGAAGGAATTATATTGAGCCTTAATGAACTTAAATATAATCATAGCTTCCTCATGAAAGTGATCCTTAATTTTTGCACAAACTTGACCTTCAGGTTATCTTCTCGCACTTACTACTTCTTAATCCCAAGATGAAAACAACTTGACTTCATAATTTCCAATATCACATGTTGAGCTTGCCTCCGCATTCTTCGTATATTCCTGCAATATCCTTCTAGGTAGAAAACAATATGTTAAATTGATAACCACAAAAAAAGTATTAATGTTAGACTTACCTCATCTTGATAACCTTCTCATCCAAGCATAACATCCTCATGGTCCATCTCCACACGAGTCTTCCTTCATGCATTAGAGTGCCCAAGGATCAAACTTGATTACCAAGTTATAATTTTCTTTTGGAGACTATACTGGATGTTACTATTCTTATATGATCTAATGAGAAAGTCTTAATTCTTTATTCATTCTAAAGTAATTCAATTTCATCCCTTATGCATCATACAACCAAATGGAAGATTAACTGTGCATAATTTATGACCAACTTCCTTTACATGATTCTATACATATGAATCCTACCCAAAATTTACTTCAAATATGTATTCCTAATATTTCATACAATCATCTAGTTGTTGACCAATTGCATTCCTCCATCCTTCAAGAGTATTGTTTCCATACAATGTGGAATATATACTAACCTAGTCGTAATGCTTCTTCCAAGAACCTTCCAAAATGATGGTTCTTACATGATCATGATGATCCACCTTAGAAAAATGACTACCTCTAACATAACATTAGAGAATATATGGATGAACAATAATATGCAATAATGGTCCCAATCTTCTCAATTTTGAAAGACTAGATGATCCCTACAAAGCAACTCAATCTAGTAGACTCATCACATGCTACTATCAATGATGCCATGCTTTTACAACAAAAGCCTTCTAGAGTAAACAATAATGCATGTTATTCTAAAGGAAATACCAACTTCATAAATAACCTGACAGTTTCACTTGTTGATTGAGGACAACGACCCTATATCCAAGGGTTCCATGTTTATCGATTGCAAGTGACATCACTCCTCCTTACGTGTATTTATATTGTACATTGAAGTTCCTATTGACCCATCTTTAAGGAAACCATTAACAAGACATCAAACTGAAGTCATTTCATGCTCATGATCAAGAGACATTGTAGCCCCATGATCAAATTGATTCGTCATCTTCCATCTCTGGCCATGGTAAGAAATACTCTCATAACAACTTCATCTCTTGAATGAATTCCCTTCCCTACTTTAGTAATAACCCTTGAAATTGTATGTTGAAGCATGGGGGAAAACTCAACTAGCCAGCCAACATAAATCATATGGACAACTTGCCCATTTGATGTAACTTGATATGGACACCAAAAACTCATAGATCAACACCTAACACCTCCACCTTTGAAG
This sequence comes from Pinus tabuliformis, assembly GCA_031772625.1. Lineage (NCBI taxonomy): Eukaryota > Viridiplantae > Streptophyta > Pinopsida > Pinales > Pinaceae > Pinus > Pinus tabuliformis. The sequence continues at coordinate 152,145,536 of CM062819.1, read as the reverse complement.
CTTTTCTGGTTAGATTGGTAGTTTTGAGGTGAAGAAAAGTAAGGATTTTGTACAAATGTTGTGGAAAAGTTAAAAAAAAAAATTACCTTTTCATTTTATTGAGCTGAGATGATCATTATACATCCCAGTATGAGGGCGAAGTGTAATTTCGTCCATGCCAACCTGAAGTTGACACATATATTTTTAAAATAAAAAATAATATCGGCTATAATCAAAATAAAAAACAAATATACATATTTGTTTAGTTTTAGTTGAAAGTATTATAAAACATAATCCATTCTATATGTGCTTCATTATTGGTTGTTAACATTACAACCAAATTCAAAGGAGATATGGTAAAAATCTTTGCTCTTACGTAAGTTATAAATAAAATATTTTCAGTGTCAAACGAGTATGAGAGCACTATGGAGCTCCTGCGTGATAATGGTTAAGGTTCAGCCCTAGCTAGCGTTCTCCTCCTTCCTTTCACATATTCTTGTGATTATGGTGCTTGGATTTTGGTTTTGATCCTCTTTTCTCCTATCCTTGGTTGGATTGCCTCAAAATGGGGAAAACATCCCCCTATCGCCCAGCTGATATGCCATCTTTAATGTTTGGATCAATGCCCTCGGTTTCGGTTGTGATTCCTCTTGTACCGGATGGATCTCACTCTTGTTTTATTGTTCCTGCGAGGCATGTGTTAAGTTTCTCTGCCCCCTTGGTGTCTGACTCATTGGAAACTTTTCATGCATCTAGTATTAATGGTGCCACCCCTTCTTCCTCTATTCCTACCATGCCCCATTAAAGTATTTTTGCGACATAGTTAAAGCATCAGATATCAAGCTCTCTACTGCAATTAAAATGATCCCCGTCAGCAAGGCTCCCATGGTTGAAGTTTCTTTGGGAGAAGAAGCCCTTAGTGACGTTGAGTTCTTCTCTGAAGTAGGTTTGTTTTACAGGTTCATTAGGCTTTGGCCAAAGCTTGTTGATCTTCACTCTTGGATTAACGAGCATTGGAATCCCCTCATCTCAGCTAAACTAAACATTTACCCTCTGGCTAGGGGCTTCTTCGTTATTGCTTTCAACAAAGATGGCGATCAAGCACAGATTCTCAAATTTGGTCCTTGGTTTTGGGGTTGTGTAGGCCTTTCTATGCAGCCATGGTTCTCCCTCCTTCGACTTGCTCTTGTTTGGGTAAGACTCCCCAACCTTCCTTTGCATTTGTGGAACCTTGCTTATTTAACTTTAATTGGTAATGCCTTAGGCATATTTTACTATAATAATGAAGGCACTAGACTCTATCTAAAACCCATATATGCTTGCATATGTGTGGATATGGACTTCAGTAAGGGTTTTCCTACTGAGATAATGCTTACTAGCCCTGAATTTTCCTAGGTCCAATCCTTGGACTACGAAAATGCTTCCTTCCGCTATAGAGTCTACTATGAGACAGGTCATTCCATAAGCCAAAATTCTCTTTCCATAAGCCAAAATGGTGGGCAAGTGTAACCTTTGATCAATATTCAATCTCCTCGAAGGCTCCTCCTTCAGCTTCACGCACCAAGTGCGGTGCATAGAAGGGTTTAAAACATTTTAAACCATCAGATGGAAAGTCTCAGCCTATACCTGTTTCATCTGAAATTCATGTGAAGGTATCTAATACCAAGGTGGATATGGATGATGCAAAGACAACACATGCTTCCTTTGCCTCTCCATAGATTTCTAAAAAGAAACAGACCTCAGATTTCTAAAAAAGCAGTTGATTCAACGGGACTCATGTCCTCATAAATCAACAATGGAAAAATGATATTGTGGGTAGACCAGGTAGATCCAGTTCTTCCTCCTCCGGAATGCAAGGTAGATTCCAATAGTCGAGCTTCATTAAGCATAAGTGACATTGTAGAATCAACAAGAAATGGGGCTTGGACCTAACTGAAACGAAAGATGAAGGACTCTCTAGGAAAGGTGAAACTACAACCAAAGATAAATTTCAAATAGGAATGTGTTGTAAATTTATATGGATTTTGGGAACTTTTTGGAAAATTTTCAAATGGAATAGGTTTAATCGCCAAGTAGAATGTGAATGTCATGCAAGATGGGTTGTTCATGCGTGTTCTAACCTGAATCTTCAAAGATTCTTAGAACATCTACTCTCATAAAATGTAATGGCTTGGGCCTTACCCATTCTTTTATTAATACAAATTACTGGTTGTTTCTTTAAATAAATAAATATTTCCATGTCCATATGAAATAAGATAATTTTATAAAAAGATTCAATTCCTTCCTTATAAATGTAATAAGAGGGAGTTGTGAAATTAATTCAATTCTTAATGTAAAACTAATATGTGACATTTAAAAAATATTAATAGTAATTAAAAAATCATTGCGCCTCATAAATTGCAACAAATTTTTATTTTATTCTATTTTTGGGATGAATACTTATTGTGGAATTTGAACTTGAAAACTCACCATTTACATATTACTTCATAACACAATAATTGTCAATTAAGTTGCCATGTGAACTTCAAAATTGCAACAAAAATTTAGCTTAAAACTAAATTACAAAATGTTTGAAAAAACCATAATAATTTATTTAAATTTAATAAATTATAAATTTGATAAATTTTAAAATTATATAAGGAAAAAATAAAATTATAATTAATTATGTTCTTTTTGGTCGGTCAAAGGAGAAATTTTATATTATCATAGTAATAAACCAGAGTACAAAACTTGTGTTCACGACTCTCCTAGCTTCATTTAGACCAAGGAAGATAGCGAGGGGAGCCGAAGAATGCACGAGATATAACCATACAACCATTATTTCTGATAGGCCATACAACCTTACAAAGCAAAAAGGTGTCAAAGCGGACAAAGAACCTGACAATATCATGTCACGAGTGTGGTTGAGGAGGAAACCCATGAGGTACTGCAAGGAGGCCCTCACTCTCACACATGTGAAAATCGATATGCTCCATTTGAACCTCCAAGGCACTTAGTCAGACGTTGATGCATCGTTGGTGTTATCACCAAAATAGGACCCTAATAGGCTACTGATCAGACTATCTCAGTGTAACTATTTCAAACCAATCTTTTAGCTAAGGCTTAGCCTCCTCAGCCTGAGAGCTCTCAAAGGGTTAATGACATTGATTAAAGATATGGATAGATGGCTAACTCTATGGTTTGTGATTTTATATGTTTATAGGTTGAAAGAAGAAGGCTGGCTACCACTGGGCTATGGAGTCAAAGTATGTTTCAGTACCACAGCAAGATCAGCTTAACATGAAAGTCAGGGCATAGAGAGTTTTTATACATCAACAAAACAAAGATACAATGCAAGGAAACACAGTTTATAAATACATGAAGGAAGTTAGAGAATCATTGATGAGTTCTGAGTAACATGTATTCATACCACTGCAAGTAAGTGAAAGAGGAAAGCCATGAGGCAATAGGACATTAAAAACTCTCTTTGAATCCTGTGTAGTGAAGTCAAAACATTCTACCTAGCATGGAAGTCAAGGCATTATAGAGTTCAAGTGCAGAAATGCAAATATAAAACAGTGAAACACGGTTAGTTTATCTATGAAGGAAGTCAGAGCATCATTGATGAGTTCCGAGTATCATAAGTAAACACCACTGCAATGTAAGTATTGGAAGATGCCATCAAAACAAGAACATACAAGAACTCTTCATGAATCTTGAGTTGTCTAAGTAGAAACTTTGCATTAGCTTAAAAATATACACAGTCTGCACATAGAGCAACAACTAAGCCAAAAAGCCTCCAACCCCTTGCTAATTTGACCTCTCGCTTTATATATAACATTTACAACACGGATTCCCTCATCCCTCATCAAGAGAATTCGAATTTTCTATGAGTGACATCTATTCTAACCATAAAACAAACCTTTAAATGCATTTGACAGCTAACTAACAGTCCTAGAGTCCTAATACAATTAGGAGTACAACTCCTTGTTATGACTAAACCACCTTAACTAAACATTGAATGCATTCTTTGACAGCTGTAACCTCATGAGGTCAAATTTGATGAAGCCTGCCACGTTGTCACCTTACTGCTGATGATAAACCCTAGAAATTAGGGAACATGTTTCCCTATTTTTAGGTTTAGAATCTTTGAAAATTAGCATGTGGGATAGAGCCTTTATCTTCTCATCCATGACATATTTTACGAAACGGAAGGAGGTTTTTGTATTCCATGTTATCTAGAACAAAAAACTCTCTTGGTTTTTTAAAACACTTCTCCAGATGTCTAGAATCTGTCCTTGAAAAACACGTGTAAAACAGGAAAAATCTGTTCTCTGAAATTAGGGTTTCAAAGAAAGCTTAGTATCTCCCAACTGATAACACTTATGAAGAAAGTGATATATGTTATTGTATCTGGAGAGTTGATGAAGAGAAACCTACTTCAAAATTCCAAAATACCTTTTCCTGTGACCAGAAACTGTCTTTGAATATCAGGTGTAAACTGGGAAATTCTGATTTTTGAAAAACTGCACCTACAACAGTTTCGTAGCGCAAGTTGGGTCATCCATTTCTCCTAGATCATAATGAATTTGAAGAAACTGAAAGAAATTTTTGTAGTTCAGTATGTTAGGAATAAAAACCTCTTTCAGGTTTCCAAAATATGCTTTCAGTTGCTCAAGAGACCTTCTGGAAGTTGACTACTTAAAACAATTTTTCTGCTGAAAAAGGCTGCTTCAATGATTTCGTAGCGCAAAAACTGGTTTTTTACACCGTCTGCACTACGAAACGTGGATTCGTAGCTAGTTTCAAAGTTTTTTCAAAATGGCTAAACATATGACTTTCAAAACATGATATGGGACCCATAAAGTGTAAAACAAGGTTGTTGAACTTTATTTGATGATGGAAAAGAGACTCTAACCCTATGACTTAGACTCTAAAAACCATAAAAGTGACTTAACCACCGTCTAACATTATGACTTAGGAACAAATGTAAACTATTCAAGTTTTAGAGAATTTTGGGTGATAACAGTTGGTTCCAACAAATGTTCTCTAGTTGTTCTAGAGTTTCACAAACGTTGAATTCATTAATGTCATTCATGTACGCCACTAATTCATTTCTATCTTCGTAACGGTGCTCTCTAAGGATGCCTAGGTTGGCCTAGACTCCCCGAAGATACTCAACAATGAATTCCAAAGTAGCGAGAGCCTCTACTAATCCTAGTGAGTGATCACGGTCATGAGCCACCTCTCACACCCTTTCTCCACTTTTTGAATCCTCCGAAGACGAGCTCCGGTAGTTGGCTTGATGCTCGACAGCGCTATGCTACCCCCCTCTGTGATGGGGATGACCATGCTGGCAAGGCATGACTGGCGACCCCCAAGAACCTCTGAACTAGAATACCAAGAAACCATCGCCACACAAGAGGAATTACCGAACGAGACGCACCTGAACAAGCTAGGGTCACACCACAGCCCCAACTCAATGCCTCCACCACCAGGGCCACACTGGGGCTCACGTAGAGTCTTCCTTGTTCACACCCTCTCAAATCCCCAGGTCAACTCACCCCCACTGACAACCCACAACCATATACGAAGAAGGTGGTTGACAACTCTTAGGACAAGCCCATTAGATAGCAATCCCAACACCACATTGGAAAGAAGCAGGTAAAAACAGACAAAAAGCATTGTGGCCAGACTACGACCCTCTCTACTACATACTTGGAGGTTTCCTTCTATGGTACTTGGAATCAATGAAAACGACCACAGTTTCTGGTAGCCCCCAAAAGAGTTTTGATTAGAATAAACCCACACTCATGAAATTGCCCATGACCCAGACCACACACTCAACATGACAACTAGCAGCAACACTGGACCAACCACCCTTAGAGTCAAGCTTTCATAAAAATCCCAAAACCAAAGAAGCCAATTTACCCGAAGAACACTAAGTTCCCAACTAACTAGAGCTTTCTGCCACTACTGACAACCGAGATCCCACACAGTACTAGGTTTATAGTGACAGACTAAAAAGCTGCTACCATGGCAAAATCCCAAATGAAAACAGAGCCCTTTGCACCACACCAATGAACCCATGCCCATGCCCATGCCCATGCCCATGCCCCTAGGAATGTCGCGTAAACACCAATATTCAATTCCACCGCCCTACAACCCAAATTCATCCCCAAAAATCGACAATTGTTACCTCGGGAAACAAACCCCAAGATCATGTTGCCACCCGTTTATCCCCCATAAGAGCTATAATTATTATGTTAATAGCAACCTTGAATTCTGTTTTATCCTTTCAATTTTCCGCATCACCTGAGAAAATATATACGTAATTTCAAATCATTATACCTAGATTTTATTGCATAAATAACAAATGTGTTACATTTTGAATCTAATTTGTGATTTTTTCTAAACTTTATTCAAATCCTTTATTTGATATTCCATACCATTGAACCGTTGAAATAAAAATGACACGTCATCACTTGTTTTTGAAAACAGGAGGTTCTAAGGATGTAGGTTTTAAGGAAAATCTATTCCAATCTGTTACATAATTATATTTGCTGGTGTATTTTATTTTGGTAAAAATATTTTTTTTAAATTTATTTTAATTATTAAGTAGATGATAAGTATTTAATTTTTATTTGTATGGATGAATTTTTTAATAATAAATAAAAATAGATAATTTAAATTTAAATTAAAAGTAATTATGTTATTTTTATTTTTTAATTTAATTAAACATATTACATTGTAGATTTTTTGTTTGTAGTATTATTTATGATATTAAATTTTTATTATTTATTATTATTTTATTATATGTTTTTTATAAATATATTTAATTTATAAATTAATTTTTTATATTTAATAATCATAAGTATAATTATTCTTATTATTATTTAAAATAAAATTATGATTGCATTATTTTTTTTTATTTTTTTAATAATATAAAAAGTATGATAAAATCAATATTTTAATATTTATTATAAATTTATACCTATTATGAATATTATTAGCAATTTATTTTATATAATTGTAATCTCATCAATTTTGTTTTTTGTTTTTTAAAAAGTATTTTTTAAGGAGCTTTTTATGGACTTGTCCACTTCTAATTATTTAATTAGATTAAAAACTTAATTTATTTTTTTTATGATCACTACGATAAAATACATGGTTTATGAGAGATTTTTCAGCGTAAATCATAATATATTTCATTTGTCCACGCGTTTTAAACCAACTACTATGGTTCATAGTTGACAAATTAACAATTTTTTATAACATGTAACATGACACAATCATGACATATACAAATTATACTTTAAATTTCACAACGTGTCATCACCTAATTTCCTCTGGTGAATCCGCCCCAGATCCGTGGATAACCTCAAAATCTGATTCGGGAAATCTGAGCCGTTGGTATGTAGTGGATCAGATCCGCCGCTTACGTACGGTTTCATACAAAACATTCAGATCTGAACATCTTTCCACATCGACCTATTTATTAATTTTAAAATAATATTATTCATCATTATTTCTATTTTCGTTGTGTTTTTCACATGCGTCGTACTCATCCTTTCCTCGGGCTATACATTATTTCCTTTTTAGGAACCTTTCCACCCCCAACCTGGCAACCACCTCAAGCGACTTGGGATAAAACCCAGAATAGCAATACTTGGAAATAGGTGGGCCTAATGGGTCGCCAGTACTATGCATGATGTAGTATAAAGTCCTAAGGGATAAGTACAAGGTAATTTTTTTGTTTTGGTTTAGAGATTTGTTTTTGTTTTTTTTTTTTTTTGGGTCAAAATTTAATTAGAAATTAGGGAAATTGCATTTTTAAGTGGTTGATTTTGTTTTTTTTCCTTGTTTCAGGGTTTTAAGGTATTAAATTTATTTTGTATTAAAAAATGTTTTAGGTTTTTAAGGTATTAAATTATTTTGTATTAAAAAATATTATTTAAATGTGAGAACATTTTGTAGTCAAATTTCATTGGAAAGAGTAAAAAATTATCTTATTATATGAAATTAAGAGACAATGGTACACCTAATTGTGAATATGTGTTTCTCTGTAAGAGGTCTCAAGGTCAAATCCAGAGGGATAGAGTATGTACATCTCCATAGACTTTAGTAGTCAAATCAGTGTGCAAAGGTGGGTCCCCTGTCTCACAAACCATGAGGTCTCATACGCCAATTTGGTGTTTGACATGGTTGTGACCTTAAAGTTAGATTATTATTATTATTTTATATATATAACTAGCGTACCCTTGAAGTGAGGGAAATAAAACATTGAATTATTTTGTGATTACAATGCTGAAAGATAAGGCATGGTCGTGACCTTAAAGTTAGATTATTATTATTATTTTATATAACTAGCGTACCCTTGAAGTGAGGGATATAGAACATTGAATTATTTTTTGATTACATTACTCAAAGATAAGACACGTTTCTTTCCAATAATAAATGAATAATTGATAGAAGATCTATTTAAGAATTCTATTTGTTGATTATTCATTTATACACAAACGGTAGTTATGTCCATTCACCTTAATTGCTACCTAGATGAAACTCGATGTATCAAAATCTCAATGATCCCAATACTCAAACCCTCATGCCACTTGTGGAGAGGTACTTAGACTGCCCATAACAAGTGCTCTCTTCTCCCCTACACCCAACTTTGAAAAGCCAATGTCGAGGTCAAAATTTGTAAACAATAAACTTTCATAAATTATGTAAGACCCAACAAATAGAGTGTTGCAAAAGTTTAGAAAGGGCTACATCACATGTAACCAAGAATAAGTACAATTTTCTTGAAAAAAATATTATTAATTTAGTAAAGGCATCTTTTATTTTCTATAACTTAACTTCATTTGCCAAGAATGAAATCGATGTTTTAGACCCGCACATTGCTGGTAGTGAGGTCTATCATCATCACCCTGTGTACTCTGTCTACAACATATTGCAAATCGACACGTGTATTGGGAATGCTTTGATCGTTTGATCCCCATCTGTAGGATCCCAATCCTTCAAATTTGTTCATACTTCTTTATAGACATGGTCACTTCCCCACAAATTTCTTAGAATAAGTAAGATAGGGGTGAATATTGGAATGGTTAGTTGGCTTTTCCTAATGCAAAGAGTGCTAATAGCGAAAGTATGGTGCATGATAGGCATATAGTGGATTTACTTATAATATAGATGTTATTAACAATAATCCAAAAGAAACCCATATTATGATTTAGATCCAAGATGAGAGGCTTAACAAGGTAATGAAATCTCCCAAAGATGAGGTTAGATTAAAGGGACAAGTAGATCATTTTGATGGGATATGCAATGGTGAGATGGGTTCATTTAAACAAGGCAAAACAAAGTATTGAAATTATGAAGCAAATTTGGTTTTAGATACCACAGGCAACCATTAAGAAGGAAATTTGTCATATTACAATAAAATTCATGCAAAATAATTTGTCATATTACAATAAAATTCATGCAAAGTTTAGTTATTCGTGGACCATAAAAGGAAGATGTTATTTGGCATTGGAATGACAAGAAAAATCCAAATTTAGTGGAGTTGAGTTTCATCATGGTTGGAAATATTTTAAAGCAACTTAGCATCTAAGCGCCATTAAAGGAAGGCTCGTAATGTGTAGATTATGGAGAAAAATTGCCTATTTTGTAGAGATATTTCCTCTTAACTATAACATCTATGATGACAATGTATGTAACATGTCACTTGAATGATGAAGGTTGACTTCGAGTTTTCATTTTTGTTCAGTTGAAGTCTTAGTCTAGTTTGGTAGATATTTTGTTAGAATGTTACTGAGGACTTGGTTAGCCCTCTCTTTAATGAATTTCACTCTTATGAATGGTCACTCTTTAAAAGCTTTTTCAAATAATTGATATTAATGATAGTATAATTTACAATATCATCATTAATTGTTTGACTTTGGGTTTTTCAAATGGTTGATATTAGTCATACTGTAAATTCACAAAATTATTTTGATAAAATCAACATGATTTTGGATTGCCATGTCTTGCAATTTTGATTTACTTTTAATTTATTTTGTGGTGGTTTTACTAAAATAATGTAATGTATGTATTCAATTGATCTAGGGTTTATTTTCTCAACCAATGAATACCTACACTTAATGCATTTGATAACATCAATGCAATGATTGAAATACAAGAAAAATGATAGTTTTCTTTTTTCCTCTAAAATTTATAATTTATAAGTTATAGTTTATTATTTTTCTTAAAAAACCCATTTTGAACCTCAAAGTTTCCCTTAATTAGTAAGATAACATAATAATGTTTTAGTTTCTCAAATTTTAGACAAGTTTTTATTCTAGGCACTTTGTGAGTATATGTCATACATTGTGACACATTATTTTGTCACATCCAAAGATATGATATCAAATCTGGATCTTTCACCATCTAAAAAACTGTTATTATCTATCCCAAAAATATTGAAAAAAATACCTCTTCATAAACCATAAGAATCCTGGATTACACACCTTAAAAGCCTAACCTTATTTTTGGAGATTATCATAGGTGGTAACATTGCAACATTGCACCTTGCATGGCTAACATCATGTGGCGTCATCATAACCTGCCTTATCGAAAAGTGCATCGATGTTTTTGCGTGGGTTAAAAATAAAATAAAAAGGCCCCTCATGGAGTATCTCTCTGATTGGTGAGGGTATGGACTCGATCCTTATCATTGATCCTATGTGTTTTAAAAAGCCTTGAATCCTAGAAAAAGTTAATATTTATACTTAATAATTGGATCGTCTTATGGATGATGCTCTCGATAAATGATTGTGACCCTACCACGAATGACCATGATAATCCCACCTAGTATTGACATTAGGGTTTCTTATTTTTTGTGATTATGTTGTATGCTTTGTGGTTTCTAGGCATTATAATTGGACACATATACACTTCATTGAACATATTTACACTAAAAGACACTTGGAAATGTGCTTTTAGTGTCCCATTTGCAAGAGAAAATAGTTTGTTTATCACCAATGAATTCCTACCTTCTCATGCCTTGTTTATCCTATATACACAATGAAATATTTGATGTTTTTCAAACATATCGAATTAGTTGGTTGTACATAGTGTTTCTTTGTCACTAATGTTATTTTATATATCTACTGAAATATTTGATGTTTTTCAAACATATTAAATTAGTTGGTTGTATATAGTGTTTGTTTGTTACTAATGTTAATAGCTATTTTAGAAAATTGTAAATTTTTTAAAGTTTGGTAGGACTATATTTTCATTATGTCTAATTTATCATTGCCATCAAAACAAAAAATTAAATTAGTAACTACACATCAAATTTTTTTTAATAAAACATTCAATCACCATCTATCCAAAACTTTATAAATAAAAAATTATAACTTTAACTTTAAACTTAACCAATTAACTAAAATTTCTAACAAGATTAGGACAAAATAGACTGAACAATGTCCCTTAAAAAACACCCAAAAAACACCTTCACACAATAATTTTTTAGAAGTGCGTTCCACCTTTTCCTTGAAACATAATACGCCAACTACTACCCACCTATTATTGAGTACAACGTGTAAATTTCGTAGGTGTCAGGAAACTGGTGGAGGAGAAAAGGCAGAAAGCTTGTGGCCACAATTAGTTGACAGGATAACATCTCGCGTGATCGGAACTGGGCGTTCAACACTCATGTTTAGATTCTTCTGACACGTTAGCATGCCCTTTTCATTTTCCATTTTATTTTATTTTAAATAGCGCTTTTTCTGTGTACATTAGATTGGACGGCTCGTCTGTGGTCATCAATCGTGCCGATTTCTGTGTGGCCTCCCGATCTGATTGTGAGATTCATGAGCAGCTGACATCTGTTATGTGGCACGTGCGGTGGTCCCTGGTTTTTCTTCCGGTAAGATTTGTGAGTTACAAATTTATGTTTTTTAACGAGGGGCTCGTTAAAAAAAAAAAATCCTACTCAAATAAAAATGTTTACGATATATTTTATAAAATTTATTGAAATGAATAGGAATTTGTTAAAATTATAAATTTGAGTTATTTATATATTTAAAAACCATAAGAATGTTAAATTTATTTATATATGTATAAATGTATTTTAAACAATTAAAAATTACAATAAATCATAAATTTATTCAAAATTATATTGTTTATGCTCGAAAAAAATTAAAACACAAAAAAATGTAAATAACATCATGAAATTAATACACAATATTAATCCAATTAATTTAAAATTAATGTACTATCATATATCCAATTACATCAAATCGGAAATCAATATCTACATTGAAATCAATGCATCTAATGCAAGAAATCAAATAAGATTAGAAAACAACATTTACACTTAAATCAATGCATCTAATGCAAACAATCAAATATTATTAGAAAACATTTATACTCAAATCAATGCATTTAGTGCAAGTAAGCAAATAGGATTATAAACCAACATCTACACTGAAATCAATGCATCTAGTGCAAGCAATCAAATAGGATTAAAAATCACCAAAATCCATGCATTTAGTGCAAGCAATAAAATAGCATTATAAATCATCTACATTGAAATCAATGCATCTAGTGCAAGCAACCAAATATTATTAGAAATCAACATCTAGATTAAAATCAATGCATCTAGTGCAAGCAATCAAATAGGATTAGAAATCACCATCTACACTGAAATCAATGCATTTAGTGAAAGCAATAAAATAGGATTAGAAATCATCTACATTGAAATCAATGCATCTAGTGCAAACAATCAAATATCAATAGAAATCAACATCTACACTAAAATCAATGCATCTAGTGCAATAAATATTCTTCCCTCTCCCCCCTCCATCTATATATATATCTCCCTCCATCTCTCCATATTTGTCTCTCTATCTCAACCCCCCAAACATACATGCTCTCTCACTCCATATCTATCAATCTCTCTATCCCTCCCTCTCTCTCTCCATCTCTCTCTTCTTCCCTCTCTTCACTTTCCATCTATATCTCTATCTCCCTTTGTCTCTCTATATCATCCCCAAAACATACACTCTCTTTCTCCAATCTATCTATCTATCCCTCTCTCCTCCTCTCCCTCCCTCTCTCTCTCTTCCCCTTCTCTCCCTCTCCCCCACTTCTATCTCTCTTCCCTCTTGTTATCCTCTCTCCCTCTCTCTCCATCTTTCTTATCACTCCCTCTCTCTCTCTCTCTCCACCTTTCTCTCTCTATTTATTTATTCTTACCTCCCTCTCTCCCCCTCCAACTCCATCTCTCTTTCCCTCCCTCTCTCCACTCTCTCACATCCTCTCTCTCTCTCTCTCTCTTCACCCTCCAATTTTGTTACTATATCCTTCCCTCTCTCCTTCTCTCCCCATTCTCTCCATCTCTCCTTCTTTGTCTCTTTATCTCAACCCCAAACATACACACTCTCTCTCCATCTCTCCCTTGTCACTCCCTCTCTCTCTCCACTTCTCACTCTCTATGTATTTCTTCTTCCCTCCCTCTCTCCTCCTCTCTCTCAAGTCTACTCTCTCGTACTTCCTCTCTCTCCCTTTCTCTCCTACCTCCCTCTCTCTTCCCCCATCACTCTCTCTCTTTTCCCTCCAATCCTCTCTCTTCCCCCATCACTCTCCTCCTCTCTCTCAAGTCTTGTCTCTCATTCTTCCTCTCTCTCTCTTTCTCTCTTCCCTCCAATCCTCTCTCTTCCCCCATCTCTCTCTCTCTCGCTCCGCCCTCCAATCCTCTCACTATCTCCCTCCCTCTCTCATTCTCTCTCCCCCCTCCATTTTTGTGTCTCCCTCTCCCTCTCTTACCCTTCTCTACATCTCTCACTCATCTCCTTCTCTCTCTCTTCATTCCTCCTCTCCCCTATCCTTAAGTTTATCTTGATCTCTCCCTTGTCACCCTCCCTATCTCTCCACGTCTATCAGTCTATGTATTTGTTCTTCTCTCCCATTTATATCTAGAGTTAATATATAACATGATATATTAATTATATTATAATATCACAAATTTAATATTATATTAATCCAAAGCTATTAAATTTAATAATAATAATAATAATAATAGGGTTAATAATGTTTTTTTTATGGTATTAATAATAATTTGGTCCATGGTAATTTGGCCTATGGTATAAAGATGTTTATGGAGTAAATATAAAAATATATTTTATTTATTTATCATACCTGTGGCTTATTTATATTTTTATTTATTTATCATATCTCTTTTTTTTACCATGTTATTTGGCCCATAGGCTTGGTATACATACCTCTTTATACCTCTTTTATATTTATTTATTTATCATACCTCTTTTATAAATATGGTATTTGGCCCATGGTATTAATAATTATTTGTCCCATGGTATTTGGCTCATAGGCTTCACCTAAATAAAACATATTTTTTGAGTTTTCTTTAAATATAAAGAGGTTTATGGAATAAATATAAAATGAGGTTTTATTTATTTATCATACCTCTAGTTTATTTATATTTTTATTTATTTACCAATCTTATAGAGTAAATATATATAAAAAAATTTATTTATTTACTATATCTCTAGTTTATTTATATTTGTATTTGTTTACCATACAACTTTTTTGAGTGTTTGTAAACCTTTTCATATTTTAAATTTATATTTATGTTTTTATATGAAATTGTAAAGAACCTCTTGTTTATCTAATAATTTTTTTTTTAATTTGTTTTTTAACTGTCTCACTATTTTCATTCACATCTCCATTTCTGTGGACACTTACCCCTCCATCATCTTGCACGTCCCTCCCTATGTCTTTGTTCCGTTACATCGTGACAATTCTACCATTTTACCATTTTTCCTTAATAGATTTGTACGCGAGAAATATCCCTTCTTGCTTTCTATGTTAACTTGGGAATGAAATGAGGAGAACTTGATTCCTCACCATGATACAAGGGGAGAAAGAAAGAAAGACAGACATTATAACTTCCCGTTATGAGATTAGTAAAGGAAGGAAGAAACGGAGAAATAATCAAGAAATTAGTGGAGCTCATTAGTGGTTGGATGAAAGACACCTCCGCTTCCTAAAGGATTTGTTGGTTGCATTTGGATGTGCTATTCTGATTTAAGACCCTTAATTATCTTAATTACTCAAGGTGGAGATGTTACTAAAGTTTGGTTAGTGTAGAATTAAAAAAATTGGCGCACATAGGTAAATACTCTATTTATGTCTTACTCAACTTGAACTACTAGAACTCGATATTCGTAGAGCTATGAATTATTGCATATTTTCATCCTAGTCCATGTTTCAATGATGTGAATTAACATATATTTTCACTTATTATCTGTGTGTGTTGGTTATTAATATGTATGGTTTTTTATACCAATATGAATATCTATGAATTGCTCTCATATTTATTACTATACAAAATAATATATTTTAAGACAATAAATATGTGAGGATGATAAACATGGATTGCATTCTTGTATGCATTTATCTATACACTGAGCTCATAACAAGAATTTGTGTAATACATAATTTTTTACCAACAAAGCTATGTTAGCTACAAACACAATACAATATGTATCTTGTGCTCTAATTGATTCTCGTATCCTACATTGTGAGATATTTCCATTTTCAATTTAGATTGATAAAGCATTTCTAGGTTTATAAATATAGATTTTGATGCAGTGGTATGTATAAAATTCCAATCCTTCAAATAGAAATGGTATATTAATCACATGAGAAATATAATTATATATAATTTGTTCTTTCTAAATTAAATATTAGTTTAAATAATTTATTTGAATTGGATTTTTATTTGAAAAACGTTATTTATAAATTTTGTAATAATTATTTAATTATTTTTGGCAATATTGAGAAAATGATTTGGGTTGAGTCATCATACTGTATGTTATTTATCTCAATATTTTTATGTGGAAAATATTGGGGAATTAACTTGCATGGCCATTTTAGTGGCAAGTCTCAATTTGGAAAACTCGGGTCTAGAACCTTTTGCAATTAGGCATTAACCAACATTTTTGGGGTTGCATGGACAAAACTTCCACCTAAGATTAATCTATACACCAAGACCTTTCCGATGGTGCGAACACACCTTAATTAGAGCTTGTATGTGAAAGTTGACTTACCTTGTTGACCACCATGATATGAGTGGATGTCACATCAACCCTATCACTCACAAATGTGGGGCTAGCCACATGTGGACTTTCAAGAAGATTCTAGAAGGTCCAAAATCTTATCACAATTAAGGGTTGAAGGAGTCATAAAATTACCCCTATATGGCTAATGAACAATGCTACTTACTAAGATGCTAGGTGGAGAAGGGGTTCCATCCTATATAATTGTATTTCTTACATAGTTGAGCAAAGTAACTAGGAGTGGCAAGTTAAAGAGTAGAATTGAGGGGGAATACGATTATGTAGCAACCTTATAGGCCACAATGTCTTAGATAACTTCACAAAGAGTACCTATTTCTTTGCATTTTCATATTTCCATACCAAAGAAAAGAGAGTAGAGAGACCTCACCTTCTAGCTGGGTTTTCTTCTATAACATGATTCCTAGAGTAAATGTGTGAATGTTTTTCTGTTCTCTGTTATTTGCATTTTAGCTATTTCATACATTTAACCCTAAAGTTAGAAATTAAATAATTTCATATCTAAAAGAAATTAACATTCATATTCAGTATTTTAGTATTTTATTGGATCTCTTGTGACGAATTGTTCTAGTGGGATATCCATAACAATTTATAGATTAGAAAATGTTCATATCTCCCTTCGAAATCGAAACAAAACATTATGATGGTTGAAATTCCAAGGTAATGCATTAAAAAATATGGTTATGAAAAAGAAGAACATTGAATTCAATGGAGTTGAGGAGATGAAGAAGGGCTATAGTTGTAGCATACACACTTTTTTTAATTAGCATCAATGAAATAACTCAGAAAATAGAGTATTCAGGAAAATCCACAAAATGATAAAACTTATATTTAATTTTAGAGTTGCGATTACAATATATGATCAAAATGAATAATACCCAAATTACCATTTTTTTGTAATAATAGTAGCAATGAAATAACTCAAAAAAAAGTATTTAGGAAAATTCACAAACTTATATAACTCAAATTTATTTCATGTTAGGAATACGGGTATTCTAAAGTTAATGTTTAAGTAAAAAAAAAATTTCTATTAGAAATAAACATCTATTACTAACAAATAATAGTGTATATATCATAACATGGGAAATACAATGAAATGTCAAATCTTAATAGCTCGGTATTTAGTAAAACTAGTGGCCGATTTAGTATTTTGTATAACCTTTTTGTACATCATCATTGTCTTTATCTATTAACAACCATGAAAAATTGGCCAGTTGTCCATCACAATATTTGAGCCAGATGTTACATTAAGTTGGCTTTCTCTATGTTACTAATAACTTCAATAGTTTTGTCTTTACTATTCCACCCTTCTAAGATTTTCCATAAGCTTTATGTGTCATTCTTTCCAATACACATTTTTTCTATTAAATGAGCTACTAATAGGTTCTTGTAGTGCAAAGAAATTGCTTGAATTCGATAGAGTAACATTTCATATGCCATGGGGCCACATACTAGACATACATATTTACCCATTGTTTGAAGACCTGTGAATGATGTTAATATAATACCAAAAATCTTGAAAAGCATGTGAAGTAATAGAGGATATATAAAGTTAAATTACACTTTACAAAAATGTGTTAGGGTGGGGACATCATGAATTGTATATATATGTATTCTATGGAATTGAAATTGTTTTTGGCTTATTAGTTTGGAGACACTATAGATAGTGATGTTGATCCATAAATTTAAAAGTTCATCACTATAAAACTTAAGATATATATGTATATCTCTAACTTGATATTAATTATTAATGAGTCACCTTGGTGGAACAAAGATAACCCTCCCTTATTCTTAAAGAGGTAGCATTCATTTTTCAAAGATTCTTGTAATTAATACTTACTAGCGCAACCATATAAATTAAATGGTCGGTTAATGTCAATAGACATTAATCCATGATAAGGATCAAAACACTTACTCCAAAATACATCTCACATTGTCTAGACTAAATAAAATCATAAAAAAATAACAAAATTATAACTTTATTTTAAATTATTGTTATCATAATTATAAAAAGAATTAATATATGAGTTAAACAATATTAATAACTGTTGTGCTCCTATACCAATAGGTGTCATATTTCATGATTGACTGATAAAATGCCAAATATGTTCATCCTTTCCATGCTGCAAAGGTTACATATTTTGAATAAAATAAAAAAATTAAAAAATGTAAAGAGGGTATTCCCTAAAAGAAAGATCAAAGGGAAAAAAGAATGAATTGGTCAAAAAGAAAGAAAATGAACCCCAAAGAAAAGACCAGGAAAGTGTGCTAGTCCAAAATGCCACTACTATTCTGTTTATTACAAAGAGTTTCATCATGTGCAGTTAGTCGACTGTTGTCACATTTAATGGATGGCCAAACAGCCTAATCTTGGCCAGTCCATGTTTAAATTTCTTGTTTTAGAGGTAGAGAATGAAATCTGTCCAAACAGTTCAAGCTTGGCAAATCAGTAGTTAGGTAGAGAAGCAAGGGTGCTCAACAGTTAAATCTGAGCCCCTAGAAGAAATAAGGGCATACTTAGATAGGATTGCAGCTAAAAGAAAAGAGGAGAGTAAGGGTTTGCTAGTTCAAAGGCACCCAATCAAAAAAAAAGAAAAAATGTTAGGTGTAATAGGCTGGGTAGGCAGTTTTGATGTTGCAAAAGCAGGTTTGTGAGCAATTTTGTCCTATGAAAATGATTTATCTCATGGATATCATAAGTGCCATGGCAAGGTGGCTGCAAAACAGATGGAGCATGACTAACTCCCCTCCTTATTTCTCCAAGAACACTTACTAACCTCCCCACCTAGACATTGGGATCTGCTCAGTGCTCCTAGATCATTTCATTTCATGAAAAAGACTAAGTGAAACTTTGTTTTTACTTAGGATAATAAAGCCACATTTCTTGTGTAAAATTGCTTTTCTTCCACTATGCTAAGTTCTCCAAGTTCATAGCTCAAATCCCTTTCATTTCCCCAAAAGCCTAAGTTAATGTGACCATGTAAACTTGGTGCCTACCTCCCATAAACCCATTCTAATATACTAACTTTACTATATAGCTCCTACATAATGTTTTCCCCGCCCCTATTATATAAAATACACAAAAAACCCCAAATATTTAAATATCCCGACCCTCGGCAATTATAGCCATAAACCATGGTATTTTGGGAATTAATGGTCATTCAGGCCATTAATAACCCTGTGCATGCAAACAGTGGGATTTATCTAACATTCGGTTAAATAAATAACCAGACCCGAACATTTAACCAAAGTTTGAATACCCCGCGAACATTATACAACATTGAATTAATGGCGGACCCCGCGTCGTAGCCCTTTGCCGTTTCTTGTAGACCGCCCACCGTTGGATCATGGTCCACATATTCGACGGCTCCTATGCATATCGCAAGCCCTCATGTGCCAATCATTAGTGTCCGGGGGATGGCGGTATTCCTGCCATACCCTGGGACAGGTGTCGGCATCTCGCTTCCCCCGCTCCCCCCCCTCCAATACCACCATGGCCCAAAGGCGGTGCAGGGGCCAAACCGCTTATCGCCCCGCGACCCCCTTCCTGACATCCTCCGACACGTCGTCTGCCACCTCTCCTCTGTATCATCCGCCACGTCACCGCCAAGTCAGCCTCTGTACTCCGCTACATGACAAAAGTTGCGTCATGCTGACGTCACCCGACCAAAGTGCGCCAAAACCCACCAAAATCAAATTTTTGTCTAAAAGGCGTGAAAAGGTTGTTTTTGTTCATTTCTACCTGTTTCCTCTGTGCGACCTATGTATGACAATTTACGTCCAAAAGCAGTCATTCGACTACCCAGGCCGCTTCTAAGCCAAAATACACCACAGTTCGGCCATCAGCTCGGTCCGCCACCTGCATTTCGCACAGCGCGCTCATTAAAATAGGTATTTATCCGAATTTCGCTTCCAAACCCCGTTTTTCTAATTTTCTTTGCAAAATTGCCTGGAGAACCCAAATTTGAATTAAGAACCTCGTGCTGCCTTCAAACCTACGCACTATAACCACTGTTTTTACCCAGTTTTCCAAGAAATCCTGCAAACTCTGTCTCCCTCTGCAAATTTCGCCCACTAAGTTAAATGCAAGTTGGTTTCAGCCCGCAATTCTCTGAGAAAACCCCAGAAACTGTTATTTTACCTACTGTTGCTGCAAAAAACTCAGATTTCAAATTGAAAAATCACAGGAGATTGAATAATGGAGGCTCCAGTGGCCCTTAATGTTGCCCCCCTTAATGCTCCTCATAAGGACTTAGAGTACTTGCCCTTAGCAGATAGGGATTTTCAAATTCAAGACTTAATTGGTGACAAAAACCACCTCCAATCATTCTGTAAAATCAGGAACAGTCACCTAAACAAAGCTGATCTCTATGGGATATGGGAATCCAATCTGCCCAGATACTACCTCCCAGAAGTAAATGTATTCCCAGATGTCATTCGCCTGTGCTGTGCCAATTATGAGCCTACTCAAAGAGCAGTCATGTCTCCAGCTGGAACTGTCTTATTTCATATAACTCCTGATTCAATCAATGAAATGCTACACTTTAAACCTACTCAGCCTCTGGCTCCTCTTTCCATGGGATATTTGCTGGAGCAAGGCTCTAAACTATCCACTGTAGAAATAGGCAGAATTGCCAAGTTATTCATGAGTCCAGATTGCTACTCCAGATTCTCACATCCCTATCACCATGCCTGGTTTGATGAAGCTGGAAGACTCATTATTGATATGATATCCTATGTCCTGGGATTTAAGACAAGTGAAATTGTTGATGAGACCATCTTAGCTTTTATGTCCATATTTATTCCAGGACACCCTCCTGCTATCAAGTTTGACTTTGCTGATTTCATTACCAATAAAATCCATGACCAATTCATGAGTCTGGACAGAGAGGGAGTCTTCAAGTATACCTCCTATATCTATCATCTGTTTCTCTATTATCAAACAGACAGTTTTTAGTTTCCTATCAAAAAATTGGAAACTAAAGGAGAAAGGAGGTCTGTAATCTTTTGGACCTCAGTCTTCCATATAGTCTATCACTCTCCTTACACTTACTGTGAGTTCATTGATCTTCTTATACATCCAGTCTCCTCTTTGCGGATGGCCACTCCTCCTCCTAGTCTCTCTGGTGACATGCAGAAAATCTTACAGCTCTCCAAAAACTATAAAATAGGTGATTGGTACTTTTACCAGAATCACACTTAGATCAGGATCTATGGCTGTGAGCTGTGACCCTATAAAATGCCAAAATATGTGCCTATGAGACTCTTTGCTCTTAAATACTTCAGGCAATTTATCAGCTCAGATTTGACTCATTTTTATGTTGCCAAGAAAAAGGCTCAGCTGAAATTGAGAAACCAGTTAGGCCCTTTCATTATTAACAAAAAGGAAGGATGTCAAGATGCTGAAAAGATATTGGGTGAACATTTCAAATTAAAAAGGAGTTTTTGGTGGGTACCCTATGACCCAAATGGATTCATCTGTGATAGAAAGGTAAAAAATAGGCTATCAGCCTATAGCCATTGCAGGATCCCTAAAATAAAGCAGTATGCTAATCAAGATGAGTGGGCAGAGGGCACATTGGTAGAAGAACTCACTGAGGAAGAAAAAATGGAACAAGCAATGAAAAATCTTGAAAAGACTCTTGACCTGGACTCTTTTGGACAGGTGTCTTTCAAATTGCCTCAGCAGACCGGAGTGGGCACATCAACTGCTGCAACTTCTCAACAGCCTACACAAGAGAGCACTACACCAGCTGCAAGGTCATCAAAGGGCAAAGAAGTGCTGGACTCAGAGCAGCACATAATGACAGATCAGCCAGCATCATCAAAAGAACAAGGTCAAGGGAAAATTCCTCCTTTTTAGACCAAGGCACCAAAAACACCAGCATTACAGACTCCTCTAAATGAGGAAAGGGGCAAAAAAAGGGACCGAGAAGAGGCTACACCTGTAAATGGGACAGCAGAGCAACCAGGGGCAAAGAGGCAAAGGATAGATCCTCTACTTGAAGAGGAAATTATAGAGGAGATCATAGAAAGTCCAATAAGTGAGAGGGCTGCCAGCCCACAGACATCTCCAGTGGTAGAAACTTCCACTAGCTCGCATAGGTAGCAATTGGAGAAACATCATAGTGTGGAAATTTCCTCCTCAAGGGCACAAAACATGCAAGGTTCAGATATTAAAAGAACGTTCACGGACATCAAGGCACAGAATGAACCAATCAGACTACAGCTTTATGACCAACTTCTCAAGATGACCCCCGCCAAAAAACAAAGGTTAATGTCTGCATATGATAGTAAGGAAGGAAAGATGGTCTTGAGCCACTTCAAGCCTAAAGTGCAGCAGCCACAGTCAGCTGCTGATTATATTAGAAAAAATCTGGAAGCTCTTGCCAAGGACATTCATCCAATGGACCAAATTGAGCTGCACAAGCAAACAGGGGAGATGGTTTATTCCACATTGGCAGACAAAGCAATGCTAGCTTAGCAATTGCAGAACTCATTGAACAATACATTTGCCCAACTGGATTTAGAGAAGGCATCTTCCCTAGCCAAATGCAACAGTATAAAGTCCTTAGAAGAGATTATCGTTGAGTTGGGACATGATCCCAAGGATGCCAAGGGAATAAAAGCATTGATAAAGAAAAAGGAGGATGACATAGCTGCCCTCAAGAAACAATTGAAGCTGTCAATCACAATGCATCCACAAACCACAGAGGTTGTGCAAGAAAAAGCAGATGAAGACATGATGGATTTGTTAATGAAAATGAATCAAAGGATGAGTGAGATGGAGCAGGAATTGGAGAAGGAATTAAAAGAAAAGCAGGGAGTGTCGACCTCCCAACCATCTCAAACAGCTCCAACAATTACAACTGCTCCTACCACAACTACAGTAGCAGTCCCACCCACTGTCCCAGCATCAACAACAGTAGGTACTCCAACAACAACAGCAGGTACTCCAGCAAAAACAGCAGCAGGTAGCAACACTTCCATAACCACTGAGGAATTAATCAAAGATATGGAGGATTTAAAACTTCAAGTTTCAGAATTGAAGGATGCTAAAGAAAAATTGGCAAAATTGGAAATAAGTTATGACAAATCGAAAATGACTGTGGCTGAAAATTCAAGGGAGGTAAAAGCATTGGAAAATAAAGTAAGAGCCTTAGAGAAGGATCTCACCCTGCATAAACCCTTGGCAGAAATCAAAACAATTCTGTGGACCAACATTGGCCAATCCCTCACTGATGTATGGAAATCAATACAGATAATTCATGAGCAGATTGATTTGGTAGCAGCAGCTCAAGCGGAGATTCAAAAGGCCAGGAATTTATTGGGACACATGCCCGAACAGGCCAATAGGCTAATACAGTTTTTGAACACCCACACCAAGGAAGAGCTGGCAGCACTGGATATCAAGGACAGGACAGGCACCATTCTAACAGTCAAAAGAGTTCTGACCATGAAGAACTTCATACAAAATCTAGAGAGAAAGTGCCATGACATGCAAGTGGAGATAAATGCCTTCACACAGAAGTTTACAACATTGCGGGAAAAGGGTCTGCCCAATTTATTAACCAGTGACTATAGATTGATGCTCACAGGTTAAATACATATGTGGCTGATCAAATCATGGCATCATCAAGTTCTGCAAGAGAGAAGACACTCCCATCTGGACAGAACCTGTATGACAATTTAGAAAATCTATTTTTTATTGAACATGAAGTGAGACATCTTTTCACGGTCCAGCCTACTCTCTTCAGGTACACGGATGCTGATGAAACTATAATAAAAATGTGTAGACACCAATTACCAGATGACCAGTGGTGGCAAAGTATGCTGGAAATCTTATAGGCAGGTTTCAAACTTTTGTCTTTTCTTAAGATACAACAAATACCATAAAGTGGAGATTAGAAGCAGATGAGAGTCACGCGGGGCTGCAGTCTTCAAATCAGAATTAAAAGTAGCCGAGAAAGCAAAGCCAACAACGCGGAATATCAGTGAAGTATCCACCGGCCGACTCACCGAGCGAACAATCAATGCATCTTACCAACTGAGCTGCCAGCTCAACACCATTTATTTATGCATTTATTTCTTCCTATTCCCAAGATCATTTATTTCTGTTTCTGAGTAGGTAGAAGAAGTTATTGCTAGATATTATCTCATTGAGATATTTTGTAAACATTTTTGTACAAATACCTCCCCAAGCAAAGTATTAGGGGTTGGTGATACATTTCTGGAACTGCGCTGTAACTCTGAGAACTCTTCTGAATAAAAGGTTGCTGGAATGCGTTGTTGCTGAACTCTCTGGTTGTGGAATTGATGACAGTGGACTATGTTGCAGAATTCTCGAATTATTTCATGGATCAATAAGTCTTTTTAACTCATGTTTTACTGTTTCTGTGTTTTTATATATCATCTATGTTCATAATCTTAATAACAGGGAAAAAGAATAACCCAGAATTTACTTAACTGTACTCTGTGTTCAATTTCTGTTATTATTTATGTTTTCTTCAGAATTAGCATAGGCAGGAATTCTTAATTGCTCCTGTTTCCCCTGGTTCTTGCATCTTGAATACAACTAAGGAATTCTTAATTGCTCCCTGGCAATATTCATTCATTTTCCCTCTATCAGCATGATGAAGGATTCTTAATTTCCCTTCACCCCTTGATCCCATCTCATATGATTCCAGCTTATAAAAATTGCTTCATGGTTAATTATCTTGCTCTGTAGTACGCCCTCTGTTAAAGAAACCATATCCAGCAGTTCATCCTCATAGACTCCATAGCCCAATGGACTGAACTTCTCAGATTTACACCCCTGTTCTATTGAAAATCATCATCCAAAAATCAAACAAACCCTTGTACTTCATAACTAGCCTAATATACCCCAAAACAAAGCTAAATCATAAAGAGAGAGCCCTCTCTGGATGCAGATTGGCTAGAATCTGCATCTAAAAGATTGGTTAGTGGTTACCTCGGCCGTATTCCATTTTTTAGGAGCTTTGGGGAACAACCTGAGTGATAACATCATTGGTGACTCCACTGGGGAACTGAATGATTGTTTGCTTCTGCTATCTATTTTATAAGGCTATAGATGGAGCCTGAAGTTAGCCAGGTAGCCTTTGAAACTATTTTTGCTATGCAATTACAGGAGTAAATAAAAGCTGTTTCAGTCTATCTCCAGTCTAGTTTTAGGCTTTAAACAACTGTCTCAAAGACTTGATCAGTTTCCTTGTTTCAACATATCTGAAGGAAAATTCAAAGCTTCCTATATTTCAAAAGCTTCCTTCAAAATATTGTTAAAAGTTGTATTCTTCAAATACTTCCAGAAAATACCAAAAAATAGATTTAGAAGCTGGCTCCAAAGAAGAAAATCCATTACACTAGATCAAATCCAGATCCAAATCCTCCAACTATCTTTGAAAATCCTAATTTGATCCCAAAGAACCTAAGAAGCCGAGATAATAAAGAAAATTCAGCTGATTTCAACCTTGACACACCTTAGCAGAACTCTATCCAAACTGATCTTACTCCTGCAAAAGCATCACTCCTTTCTTCCATTACTGCTGCTTTTCCAAGTTCACCATCAACACTTCAAAACATCTTTTCCACTCCCCCATCCACTGCACATATTTCCACTGTTATCCCTGTTCTTCCAGCTGTCGCATTTCTTCCTGCTGTCCCATTTATCTCTGTAAATATGGCAAACCGATATGCTCCCCTGCAGTTACCTGCAAATCCAGGGGCTATGCCCCAAGATTATCAAAGAAAAATTACCTATTTTGATGGTGCTGGTACTTACACAGCACAACAACATACCAAGAAAATGACAGATTATTTTGAGAACTATGAAATTGATGATAATGATGTCAGAATGAAATTTTTTGTCCAAAGCTTAACCGGTGATGTTAGGACCTGGTTTAGGGCGCTCCCTGCAAACACTATTGCTGACCCAGATGCCCTTTATCAAATTTTCTTGAACAGATGGGAAAAGAAGAAAGACCCTCTACACATTCTAACAGAATATGAGAACCTAAAAAGAGGTCCACAAGAAAGTGTTCAAGATTACTGTGCCAGATTTAATAATGTGTACAATGCTATTCCTCAGAACCTTAGACCTCCACTTGACTTGGCCTTGATCAAATTTCCGGATGGATTTGATTCTGACATGGCTTACCAGCTCCGGGAAAGAGCTCCTCCAAGCTTAGAAGACATGCAAAGCATAGCTATGAGCGTAGAGACAAATCTGATTTCTAAAAGAGCTCGGGCTAGAGCTGAAAGAAGGACTCCCTTCAAAGAAGAACCTTCTGCTTTTGAGCAAAAACTAGATGCAATTATCAAAGGAATGGATACACTGGGTGACAGAGTAGAAACAATAGAGAGGAAATCCTCTTGGGAGGGTCAACCAAGTAACACCGGAAGAAATCCAAACTTCAGGAAAAATCATAATCCCAATGCCAGAAAGGCTGGTCCTCCATTCTAGGAAAACTATGCTGAAGCTTCAACCTCTAGTGAACCAACAGAGGATTCTCAAATCAACTTAATGGGTCTAAACAGTGAACAACAAATCTTTTTGACCCAGGATGATCAAGAAGTTCACGCCTTTAATCAATTTCAAACCAAATCGGGAGAATCATTTGATTTTAGAGAGGGATATGATGCAGCTGTCTATGAGGTTCATAAACAATACAAGTTGAGAAGCAGAACAATAGATGTCCCTGAACCTAATAAACAGAAAAATGCCAAGCAGCCTAAAAAGACAAAGGTTGATGACTCCCCCATACAACTTTCTGCTAGAACAGACCTCAATCCAAAAGAACCAACAGTTGAGGACATATCAGACAGCCAACCATCAAAAAATCAGCCTTCCACCTCCTTTCCTCCCAAAGAAAATGCAAAGGAATTTGCTGAAATTAATTTTAAAGTGGATTTAGTTCATGTCAGCACTCCTAAAAAGGAAAAGAACACTGAAAACGCAGCAGAAAAAGAAAATCTCGCTGCCCGAAATACAAAAATCCAAATAGAAAAACCTTTCAATCTTGAAACCGAAATAGGCAAGTTAAAAATAGCAATTCCATTGTCTGAATTGGCTAAACACGCGGTCTATAGAGAACAAATTAGCAGATCGCTTCAAATTCCAGAAAACAGAGATGCAGTGAACATTTTAGATGACCAACCAGAATTAATTTTTGGCCCTGAAGTAAATGGCAAATCAGTAGATGGAGGAGTTCCTCCTTTCTATGTGAGTCTGAATATTCATGACAAAGTCCTTCACAATGCAATGTTTGATTCTGGAGCTTCCCATAATCTAATGCCCAAGTCTGTAATGGAAAAGTTGGACCTAGATATCACAAGGCCATACAAAGACTTGTTCTCTTTTGATTCTAGCCAGGTCAGATGTCTAGGCCTAATTAAAGATTTATGTGTATCTCTAGTTCAATACCCGGCCAAGACTATTTTAATGGATGTAGTGGTAGCTGATATCCCACCAAAATATGGAATGATTTTGTCCAGATCTTGGGGTGCAAAACTCCAGGGATCTCTACAGTTGGACATGTCCTATGCCACCATCTCAGTCTTTGGCCAGCCAAAGAGATTGTACCGGGAAACATTGATGAAATATGTGGTCAGCAGTCAAGAGAAACCCCAAAACTTTCCTATCTATTCCATGCATTCTGACATGGACTCTTTCATCCTGTTCAATACTGATATTTGTTCTCCAACTGATGTCAAAGCTTTGACTATGGAGCAAAAAATTTGCATAAATGAAGAATCTATTGCTCAAACTCTAGAAATTGCTGAAATAATTGATATAACAGACACACAAGGGAAACCACATAAAACTGAAAATCCAAATCTGCCCACTAAGCAAGTTTCCAAAACTCCTAATGCCAACTGCAATCAAGAAATCCTATGGTACCTAGAGTTTGATGGATCAGTTAATAAACTAGGAGTAGGGGCAGGGATTTGGATACACAACATGCAAATTGATCATGCTGAAGGACATGCGTACAGACTGAACTTTAGATGCATAAACAACATGGCTGAATATGAAGCCCTCCTGTTAGAACTCAAATTGATAAAAAGTCTAGGGGCAGTCAGGATATCAATTTTAGGTGATCCTGATTTGATTATTCAGCAAATGAAAGGAAACTTTGTTGCTAATGACCTAAGATTGAGAGCTTATAGAGGGGCAGCAGTTGAAATACTCAATACTTTTCTAGAATCACAACTTACCAAAATTTCAAGGAAACACAACTTGCATGCTCACAGTTTGGCAACATTTGCCAGCACTTGTAAGCTGCCATTTGAGCCGAACCATCATTTTACTACAGAAATTAAACACAGACCTGCTGTTCCAGACAATGTAAAAAATTGGCAGGTGTTTGACAATGACTCAAATCAACAATTTCCTGACTTTGAAAGAAGAATTTTCTACCACAAATATAGATACAAGCACCATTTGTGAAGATCAGCAAATAGACAAAATCGAAACTCATATTTCAGCTGAAACAACAGATCAGATTTCGCATCCAACAATCCTTAGCAGCAAAGAATTACAAGAGCTGAAACAAATAGACTTTGATGAAACCGCTGAAGGAGAGTCTGAAGTAATCGATTTAAAGGATAATTTTTTACCCACTGGTCTGACTCCTCTGAAGGATATTTTTGACTCAAATGATATTCCAAGAAAGCCAAAAATGCAGCCATTAAACGCAGAAATTGAGGACTGCAACATAGGGACTCAACAAAATCCTAAAATGGTAAAACTGTCTAAAACTTTGCCTCCTGACCAAAACTGAAATACATTGAACTGTTCAAAGAATTTCAAGATGTCTTCGCTTGGAGTTATGAAGATCTTAAGTCCTATGACACTTTTGTGATTCAACACACAATACCTCTAAAAGAAAATAAAAAACCTTTCAAACAGAAACTTAGAAGGATCAATCCTGTGCTTCTTCCCCTTATTGAAAAAGAAGTCAAGAGGATGAATGAAGCTGGAATAATTGCACCCATTAGATTTTCCGAATGGGTCTCAAATTTAGTGCCTACTAGGAAGAAAACATGAGAGATTAGACTGTGTGTTGATTTGAGAAATCTGAACAAGGTTTCTTTAAAAGATCACTATCCCTTACCCAAGATGGACCACATTTTACAAAGGGTAGTGGGAGCTTCTAGAATTTCATTGCTAGATGGATTTTCAGGTTTTAATCAGATCCTAGTTCACCCCGATGATCAAGATAAGACAACTTTTACAACACCTTGGGGAACCTTCAAGTATGTAAAAATGCCTTTCAGACTTAAGAACGCAGGGCAACTTTTCAACACGCCATGGACATAGCCTTTTCTAAAGAAATTCATGATTTCCTGGTCATATATCTAGATGACCTTACTGCATTTTCCAAATCAGATCAGGAACATTTAGAACATCTCAGACAAGTGTTTTTAATCTGTAGAAAATATGGTATATCACTGAATCCAAAGAAATCATTGTTTGGCCTAGAAGAGGGCAAACTGTTAGGTCACATAATCTCAAAAGATGGCATTAGAATTGATCCAGACAGAATACAAGCCATTCTGCAAGTCCCTCACCATAGGAATATCAAAGAATGGCAAGCTTTCCTAGGGAAAATTAATTTTCTAAGGAGATTCATACCCAACTTGGCTGAGCTAATAAGATTGCTGAATAACATGCTGAAAAAGGATTCCAAAGTCAAATGGACAGTAGAAGCAAAGCAAGCCTTTGAAGAAATCAAAATAGCTTTAACCAAAACACCAGTCCTCACAAGCCCGAAATTTGACAGAGACTTTATAATCTTTTCCTTTGCATCTGAACATACTATTGCTGCTGTCCTATTACAGAAAGATGACCAAGGATGTGAAAAACCCATTGCCTTTTTCAGCAAAGCACTTAGAGATGCACCTTTAAAATATCAAATCATGGAAAAACAAGCTTATGCCCTTGTAAAAGCTATTAAGGACTTCAGAGTTTACATTTTATACTCTCATGTAATAGCTTATGTGCCAAACACTGTGGTCAAGGATATTCTAACTCAAGAAGGAATTGAAGGCAAAATAGGCAAGTGGATAGCTAACATCTTTGAATATGACATTGAAATTAAACCAACAAAGCTGATAAAAGGACAAGGATTAGCTAAACTGATGACTGAAACCAACTTTCAAGCCCTTGACATTAATGAACTGGATAACGAACAGGAGATGGCGACTCCACAGATCAATCAAGCCTTTTTACAATCACCTTGGTATGCTGACATAACCTATGTATTGTTAAACCTGCAGGCTCCTCCAGGATTATCTAGAACTAAAAAGAGATTTCTGAAAATGAAAGCTTCAAAATTTTGTATTGTAGATGATGTTTTATTTTGGAAAAATAATGAAGGCATTTTATTGAATTGTTTAAAAAAGGATGAAACTGACAAAGTGCTGAAAGAATTTCATGCAGGGGACTGTGGTGGACATTTGTACTGGAAATCAACTGCTGATAAAATCCTAAGGGCTGGATTTTATTGGCCCACCCTGTTTGCTGATGTAAAAAAGTTTGTAACTTCTTGCCATAAATGTCAGATCTTTGAAGGCAAGAGAAAGCTTTTACCTCTACCCCTCAAACCAGTTTCCACTGAAAGACCATTTCAACAATGGGGTTTAGATTTCATTGGGGAAATTCACCCTCCATCTTCTGGTCAGCATAGATGGATTTTGACTGCCACAAAATACTTCACCAAGTGGATAGAAGCCATCCCTTGTAGACAAGCCAATGATTTAGTAATCATGCAATTCCTAGAAACCAATATCCTATCTAGATTTGGCTGTCTGGAAAAGATTATAACTGACAATGCTGCTGCCTTTAAATCCAAAAGAATGATCAATTTTTGTCACAAATACCACATTACCTTAGGCCATTCCACAGCCTATTACCCTCAAGGTAATGGCCTAGCTGAATCATCCAATAAAAGCTTGATCAATATCATTAAGAAAGTATTGGAGGAAAACAAGAAAAACTGGCATAAGAAGCTTATCAATGCACTTTGGGCAAACAGATTGACTACAAAGAGATCCATTGGAACAAGCCCCTATGAATTGGTTTATGGCATGGAGGCTGTATTCCCTTCTTCTTTGGGAATCCCTGTGATAAAATTGCTGCAAGAAATACAAGCAGAACCCAATGACATTCATAGGAGAATCAATCAAACAATTCATTTACAGCAGACTAGAGAAGAGGTGTATCAAAGATCTCAGATTCTACAAGAAAAACTCAAGAAGATATTTGATAAGAGGACTAAAGCAGAGGATTTTTCATAGGAGAAAAAGTACTGAAATGGGATTCCAGAAGGGAAGATAAGGGAAAACATGGGAAGTTTGACTTCCTTTGGAAGGGACCTTATGTTATTCAGGCTACACAAGGAAACAACACCTACTTTTTGAAGAGCCTGGATGGTACAGAAGCAGAAGATGGACCAGTCAATGGTCACATGCTGAAGCATTATCTTGATCCAGTGCGTTGAGATGTCAAGACTCTAACATGTACATAAGAGTGTTTATTTTCTGCAGTTTATTACA
This sequence comes from Pinus tabuliformis, assembly GCA_031772625.1. NCBI lineage: Eukaryota > Viridiplantae > Streptophyta > Pinopsida > Pinales > Pinaceae > Pinus > Pinus tabuliformis. The sequence continues at coordinate 152,113,860 of CM062819.1, read as the reverse complement.
GCAATAACATAGGAGGGATATGCAGCAAATTTTGAGAAAAAGGCAAGGAACTGTGTCACCTTTTGGTATTACATTTTTAGTTCATCAGAGGAATTGAAGAAGAAGACTTGAGAGCTGTAAATATGATGGCAAACATTCGAACAAACTGTCAAAAATAGACCTGCAATTGTTTTGATCAGCTTATGAAAATGTGTATAGGTTGCAGAGGTACAGTGTTGTTTGTTTACAGCAAAGGAGAAATTTCATGTTGCAGCAAGAATTGAATGTAAGGCCATCTAACCTGCTGTTCTTGGCTTTTCACCAGGAAAATCCATCCCCAGGTGGAGCCAGTGTTGTGCTCCTATACCAATAGCCATCACCAAGTGGAGCCAGTGTTGTGCTCCTATACCAATAGGCGTCATATTTCATGATTGACTGATAAAATGCCAAATATGTTCATCCTTTCCATGCTGCAAAGATTCCATATTTTGAATAAAATCAAAAAATTAAAAAATGTAAAGAGGGTATGCCCTAAAAGAAAGATCAAAGGGCAAAAAGAATGAATTGGCCAAAAAAAGAAAGAAAATGAACCCCAAAGAAAAGACCAGGAAAGTGTGCTAGTCCAAAATGCCACTACTATTCTGTTTATTACAAAGAGTTTCATCATGTGCAGTTAGTTGACTGTTGTTACATTTAATGGATGGACAAACAACCTAATCTTGGCCAGTCCATGTTTAAATTTCCTATTTTAGAGGTAGAGAATGAAATCTGTCCAAACAATTCAAGCTTAGCAGATCAGTAGTTAGGTAGAGAAGCAAGGGTGCTCAACAGTTAAATCTGAGCCCCTGGAAGAAATAAGGGCAGACTTAGATAGGATTGCAGCTAAAAGAAAAGAAGAGAGTAAGGGTTTGCTAGTTCAAATGCACCCAATCAAAAAAGAAGAAAAAATGTTAGGTGTAATAGGCTGGGTAGGCAGTTTTGATGTTGCAGAAGCAGGTTTGTGAGCAATTTTGTCCTTTGAAAATGATTTATCTCATGGATATCATAAGTGCCATGGCAAGGTGGCTGCAAAACAGATGGAGCATGACTAACTCCCCTCCTCATTTCTCCAAGAACACTTACTAACCTCCCCACCCGGACATTGAAATCTGCTCAGTGCTCCTAGATCATTTCATTTCATGAAAAAGACTAAGTGAAACTTTGTTTTTACTTAGGATAATAAAGCCACATTTCTTGTGTAAAATTGATTTTCTTCCACTATGCTAAGTTCTCCAAGTTCATAGCTCAAATCCCTTTCATTTCCCCAAAAGCCTAAATTAATGTGACCATGTAAACTTGGTGCCTACCTCCCATAAACCCATTCTAATATACTAACTTTACTATATAGCTCCTACCTAATGTTTTCCCCACCCCTATTATATAAAATACACAAAAAACCCCAAATATTTAAATATCCCGACCCCCGGCAATTATAGCCATAAACCATGGTATTTTGGGAATTAATGGTCATTCGGGCCATTAATAACCCTGTGCGCGCAAACAATGGGATTTATTTAACATTCGGTTAAATAAATAGTCAGACCCGAACATTTAACTAAAGTTTGAATACCCCGCGAACATTATACAACATTGAATTAATGGTGGACCCCGCGACGTAGCCCTTTTCCGTTCCCGTAGACCGCCCACCGTCGGATCATGGTCCACAGATCCGACGGCTCCTATGCATATTGCAAGCCCTCATGTGCCGATCGTTAGCATTCGGGGGATGGCGGTATTCCTGCCGTACCCTGGGACAGGTGTCGGCATCCCGCTTTCCCCGCTCCCCCCCCCCTCCAATACCACCATGGCCCAAAGGCGGTGCGGAGGCCAAACCGATTACCGCCCCACGACCCCCTCGTTGACGTCCTCCGACATGTTGTCTGCCACCTCTCCTCCGTATCATCCGCCATGTCACCGCCAAGTCAGCCTCCGTACTCCGCTACACGACAAATGTTGCGTCATGCTGACGTCACCCGACCAAAGCACGCCAAAACCTGCCAAAATCAAATTTTTGTCCAAAAGGCGTGAAAAGGTTGGTTTTGTTCATTTCTCTTTGTTTCCTCTGTGCAACCTGTGCATGACAATTTACGTCCGAAAGCAGTCATTCGACTACCCAGGCCGCTTCTAAGCCAAAATACACCACAGTTCGGCCTTCAGCTCAGTCCGCCACCTGCATTTCGTACAGGGCGCTCATTAAAACAGGTATTTATCCGAATTTCGCTTCCAAACCCCATTTTTCTAATTTTCTCTGTAAAATTGCTCGGAGAACCCAAATTTGAATTAAGAACCCCGTGCTGCCTTCAAACCTGTGCACTATAACCACTGTTTTTACCCAGTTTTCCAAGAAATTGCGTAAGCTCCATCTCCCTCTGCAAATTTCGCCCACTAAGCTAAATGAAAGCTAGTTTCGGCCCGCAATTCTCTGAGAAAACCCCAGAAACTGTTATTTTACCTACTGTTGCTGCAAAAAACTCAAATTTCAAATTGAAAAATCACAGGAGGTTGAATAATGGAGGCTCTAGTGGCCCTCAATGTTGCCCCCCTTAATGCTCCTCATAAGGACTTAGAGTACTTGCCCTTAGCAGATAGGGATTTTCAAATTCAAGACTTAATTGGTGACAAAAACCACCTCCAATAATTCTGTAAAATCAGGAACAGTCACCTAAACAAAGCTGATCTCTATGGGATATGGGAATCCAACCTGCCCAGATACTACCTTCCAGAAGTAAATTTATTCCCAGATGTCATTCACCTGTGCTGTGCCAATTATGAGCCTACTCAAAGAGAAGTCATGTCTCTAGCTGGAACTGTCTTATTTCATATAACTCCTGATTCAATCAATGAAATGCTACACTTTAAACCTACTCAGCCTCTGGTTCCCCTTTCCATGGGATATTTTCTGGAGCAAGGCTCTAAACTATCCACTGTAGAAATAGGCAGAATTGCCAAGTTATTCATGAGTCCAGATTGCTACTCCAAATGCTCACCTCCCTATCACCATGCCTGGTTCGATGAAGATGGAAGACTCATTATTGATATGATATCCTATGTCCTGGGATTTAAGACAAGTGAAATTGTTGATGAGACCATCTTAGCTTTTATGTCCATATTTATTCCAGGACACCCTCCTGCTATCAAGTATGACTTTGCTACTTTCATTACCAACAAAATCCATGACCAATTCATGAGTCTGGATAGAGAGGGAGTCTTCAAGTATACCTCTTATATCTATCATCTGTTTCTCTATTATCAAACAGACAGTTTTCAGTTTCCTATCAGAAAATTGGATACTAAAGGAGAAAGGAGGTCTGTGATATTTTGGACCTCAGTCTTCCATATAGTCTATCACTCTCCTTACACTTACTGTGAGTTCATTGATCTGTTTATACATCCAGTCTCCTCTCTGCTGATGGCCACTCCTCCTCCTAGACTCTCTGGTGACATGCAAAAAATCTTACAGCTCTCCAAAAACTACAAAATAGGTGACTGGTACTTTTACCAGAATCACACTGAGATCATGATCTATGGCTCTGAGTTGTGCCCCTATAAACTGCCAAAATATGTGCCTATGAGACTCTTTGCTCTTGAATACTTCAGGCAATTTATCAGCTCAGATTTGACTCATTTTTATGTTTCCAAGAAAAAGGCGTAGCTGAAATTGAGAAACCAGTTAGGCCCTTTCATTATTAACAAAAAGGAAGGATGGAAAGATGCTGAAAAGATATTGGGTGAACATCTCAAATTAAAAAGGAGTTTTTGGTGGGTACCCTATGACCCAAATGGATTCATCTGTGATAGAAAGGTAAAAAATAGGCTATCAGCCTATAGCCATTGCAGGATCCCTGAAATATAGCAGTATGCTAACCAAGATGAGTGGGTAGAGGGCACATTGGTAGAAGAATTCACTGAGGAAGAAAAAATGGAACAAGCAATGAAAAATCTTGAAAAGACTCTTGACCTAGACTCTTTTGGACAGGTCTCTTTCAAATTACCTCAGCAGGACGGAGTGGGCACATCAACTGCTACAACTTCTCAACAGCCTACACAAGAGAGCACTACACTAGTTGCAAGGTCATCAAAGGGCAAAGAAGTGCTGGACTCAGAGCAACACATAATGATAGATCAGCCAACATCATCAAAAGAACAAGGTCAAGGGAAAATTCCTCCTTCTCAGACCAAGGCATCGGAAACACCAGCATTACAGACTCCTCTAAATGAGGAAAAGGGCAGAAAAAGGGACCGAGAAGAGGCTACACCTGTAAGTGGGCCAGCAGAGCAACCAGGGGAAAAGAGGCAAAGAATAGATCCTCTACCTGAAGAGGAAATTATAGAGGAGATCATAGAAAGTCCAATAAGTGAGAGGGCTGCCAGCCCACAAACATCTCCAGTGGTAGAAACTTCCACCAGCTCGCATAGGAAGCAATTGGAGAAACAACATAGTGTGGAAATTTCCTCCTCAAGGCCACAAAGCAAGCAAGGTTCAGATATTAAAATAACATTCACGGACATCAAGGCACATAATGAACCAATCGGACTGCAGCTTTATGACCAATTTCTCAAGATGACCCCCGCCAAACAACAAAGGTTAATGTTTGCATATGACATTAAGGAAGGAAAGATGGTCTTGAGCCACTTCAAGCCTAAAGTGCAGTAGCCACAGTCAGCTGTTGATTATATTAGAACAAATCTAGAAGCTGTTGCCAAGGACATTCATCCAATGGACCAAATTGAGCTGCACAAGCAAACAGGGGAGATGGTTTATTCCACATTGGCAGACAAAGAAATGCTAGCTTAGCAATTGCAGAACTCATTTAATAATACATCTGCCCAACTGGATTTAGAGAAGGCATCTTCCCTAGCCAAAGACAACAGGATAAAGTCCTTGGAAGAGATTATCGTTGAGTTGGGACATGAACCCAAGGATGCCAAGGGAATAAAAGCATTGATAAAGAAAAAGGAGGATGACATAGCTGCCCTCAAGAAACAATTGAAGCTGCCAATCACAATGTATCCACAAACCACAGAGGTTGTGCAAGAAAAATTAGGTGAAGACATGATGGATTTGTTAATGAAAATGAATCAAATACTGAGTGAGATGGAGCAGGAATGGGAGGAGGCATTACAGGAAAAGCAGGGAGTGTCGACCTCCCAGCCATTTCAAACAGCTCCAACAGTTACAACTGCTCCTACCACAGCTACAACAGCAGTCCCACCCACTGTCCCAGCATCAACAACAACAGGTACTCCAGCAACAACAACAACACTTCCATAACCATTGAGGAATTAATCAAAGATATGGAGGATTTAAAACTTCAAGTTTCAGAATTGAAGGATGCTAAAGAAAAACTGGCAAAATTGGAAATAAGTTATGACAAATCTAAAATGACTGTGGTAGAAAAATCAAGGGAGGTAAAAGCATTGGAAAATAAAGTAAGAGCCTTAGAGAAGGATCTCACCCTGCATAAACCCTTGGCAGAAATCAAAACAATTCTGTGGACCAACATTGGCCAATCCCTCACTGATGTATGGAAATCAATACAGATAATTCATGAGCAGATTGATTTGGTAGTAGCATCTCAAGCGGAGATTCAAAAGGCCAGGAATTTATTGGGACACATGCCTGAACAGGCCAATAGGATAATACAGTTTTTGAACACCCACACCAAGGAAGAGCTGGCAACATTGGATATCAAGGACAGGACAGGCACCGTTCTAACAGTCAAAAAAGTTCTGACCATGAAGAACTTCATACAAAATCTGGAGAGAAAGTGCCATGACATGCAAGTGGAGATAAATGCTATCACACAGAAGTTTACAGCATTGCAGGAAAAGGGTCTGCCCAGTTTATTAACCAGTGACTATAGACTGATGCTCACAGGTTAAATACATACGTGGCTGATCAAATCACGACATCATCAATTTCTGCAGGAGAGAAGACACTCCCATCTGGACAGAGCCTGTATGAAAATTTAGAAAATCTGTTTTTTATTGAACATGAAGTGAGACATCTTTTCATAGTCCAGCCTACTCTCTTCAGGTACACAGATGCTGATGAAATTCTAATAAAAATGCGTAGACACCAATTACCAGATGACCAGTGGTGGCAGAGTATGCTGGAAATCCTGTAGGCAAGTTTCAAACTTTTGTCTTTTCTCAAGATACAACAAATACCATAAAGTGGAGATTAGAAGCGGATGAGAGTCACGCGGGGCTGCAGTCTTCAAATCAGAATTAAAAGTAGCTGAGAAAGCAAAGCCAGCAACAAGGAATATCAGTGAAGTATCCACCGACCGACTCACCGAGTGAACAATCAACGCATCCTACCAACCGAGCTGCCAGCTCAACAACATTTATTTCTGCATTTATTTCTTCCTGTTCCCAAGATCATTTATTTCTGTTTCTGAGTAGGTAGAAGAAGTTATTGCTAGATATTGTACAAATACCTCCCCAAGCAAAGTGTTAGGGGTTGGTGATACATTTCTGGAACTGCGCTGTAACTCTGAGAACTCTTTTGAATAAAGGTTGCTGGAATGCGTTGTTGCTGAACTCTTTGGTTGTGGAATTGATGGCAGTGGACTATGTTGCAGAATTCTCAAATTATTTCATGGATCAATAAGTCTTTTTAACTCATGTTTTAATGTTTCTGTGTTTTTATATATCATCTATGTTCATAATCTTAGTAACAGGGAAAAAGAATAACCCAAAATTTACTTAACTGTACTCTGTGTTCAATTTCTGTTATTATTTATGTTTTCTTCAGAATCAACATAAGTAGGAATTATTAATTGCTCTTGTTTCCCCTGGTTCTTTCATCTTGAATGCAGCTAAGGAATTCTTAACTACTCCCTAGCAATATTCATTCATTTTCCCTCTATCAGCATGATGAAGGATTCTTAATTGCCCTTCACCCCTGATCCCATCTCATCTGATTCCAGCTTATAAAAATTGCTTCATGGTTAATTATCTTGCTCTGTAGTATGCCCTCTGCTAAAGAAACCATATCTAGCAGTTCATCCTCAGAGACTCCATAGCCCAATGGACTGAACTTCTCAGATTTACATCCCCGTTCTATTGAAAATCATCATCCAAAAATCAAACAAACCCTTGTACTTCATAACTAGCCTAATATACCCCAAAACAAAGCTAAATCATAAAGAGAGAGCCCTCTCTGGATGCAGATTGGCTAGAATCTGCATCTAAAATATTGGTTAGTGGTTACCTCGGCCGTATTCCATTTTTTAGGAGCTTTGGGGAACAACCTAAGTGATAACAATAACCATGGAGATTCTCAACCACTATACTGTGGAAATTCTTAACTTGTAAATATTTTTTGTTACTATACCATGGGATGATACCATGGCTTTGTTGGGCTCCCATTTTGTCATGTTTTCCAACCATTCATTTGACCTTTTTACCATAACCATGCAGATATAACCACACATTGACCTTTTATTGTGCATTTTCAACCCTTTGAACCCAAAACCTTTTGACACACATATTAAGGTAAAAATTTTCTTATTTGTATTAATTCTTAAGTCTCTAGTATATTAATTGAGTTTTAAGTTTTTTTATTGATGACGAACTATTTAGCTTAGTTTTAGTACTAATAGTGTAGTTTTGGTACCCAGTCGTGGTTAATACATTTATAGCCTTTTAGAAGAAATTCTGACACATGGGTTTTGTATCCTAGGGTGTCAAATCTATTGTACACCATTCATATCACACCCAGATCACACGTGTGAGGCACCAAGTACACCAAAATATTGTTACAGGTCAAAGTTTCTGGGCTGCCAACTTTGGGCACAATTCCTGAGGCTGTGAAGGAGAATATGAAGATTTTGTGAATTAGTTTTCTTCCCAGTATATCAATTTGGTTAAGTCTCAGACCGTTTCCCAAAATTCGTTACAGTTTGGAAGATATGTTCGGTTCTTTGAAGTCAGTCTGCCCCAAATGAACAATTTTCCCATATTTCAAAAATTTGCCCAGATTTGAAGAGATTGTCAAATAAGAGGTCAAGACAGCAAGGGGAGCACATCTCAATCATCTTCTAATGTATATAAATTATTTTTTGAAGATCTATTTGTATTTTGGGAGAGTAAATCACCCAATCTTACCTTGTATGATTCCTTTTGCCATCTTGAATGCATTTTCTAATTGAACAAATTTGAGACTGGGGGATTGGTTTTCATCCACCTCAATGATTTTTTGTATGAATATTTGGATCTGAAACATAGCTAATGAGGTTATACATTCATTTTTGTAACAAGGCTTAGCATAGGTAGTGGATGGAAGCCTCATCATGGCAACAAACTTGAGTGTTACCTCTATGTAACAATATTGATCTTTTATTAATAAATGCTTATGCTAGTATTAAAGTTATTATGCATCTATTTGGTGTCTTGTTAACTTATATTTTATTAGGTTAATCTATATATGTAGTAATATATTGAGCTTAGCATTCCATTTTGATATTGTTTTATAGGTCTTTAAGTTTATTTGTAATGTTTTATGTCTGTATGCCTACCTCTTTATTTTGTCAAATATAGATTAGTTCAAATTTAATGGTTTTATGGTGTTTGATCTGTAGAAAAGATCCACTATAGGAAATGGTCATTGAAGGAATATCAAGATAACAGGAGGCCATTCCTACAAAGTTACATGAATGAAAAAACCATTTGCATAACAAATTGTAGCTTAGAATTTTTATGGCACTTGTTGTCCTCTGGCCTAGTGACAAATTCCACAATGTTACTTTATATTCCTTTAATTTCATCCTTCAATTCATGCATTTGATTTCAACAAACTAATCACCAGAACTAGAATATTTTATTTATTTAGATCCAACCTACTATATAATGCATGAGCAATGAAAGATTGCATTCTCGAGCCGTGTGTTGTAGCGGCTACAACCACCCTCCAAAATTTTGGCTCGCATGCAAATTTCAGAGCCTACCTTGGATCTTGCGATTGATTATCCTTGGTCACTTGTTGGTAAGCTGATGATCTCAAGATTCCCCTCCTTGATCTTAAGAGTTGTTCATGTTCTCAACTTTATGCAGCATGTGTCACCTTTGGGCATAGGGGTTGTTGTTTGACATACAAAGGGAATGTTGTTTTTCTTCAAGGTAATTGTGTGTGTATGAGTGGTTGTCATTACATAGACATGTTTCACACTCACTTTACACACTCTTGTCACGAAGGTTGTTGCACCAAGCAAAATATGTTTAATGCATTCTGGATGGTCTACGTTGTGTCACTAAGTATCCGTGTGCGATCACAGTAGAGTCCTATCACTATTTACATCTGTATCACTGATCTCACAGTTAGCCATTTTTCAAGCAACCTAACCTCATCCAGCTTCCTAGAACTTTGCACTTTGCTTCTGCAACCATCACTCTTCCTCCCTTGCCTGATGAAACCTAGTAGTGCGTAGAGACCCCAGCCAACACTGCTCTGCAGAAATGCGCAAAGCAGTCAGGCAACCAACATACTCTCCATAAATGCACAAAGAAGTCCACTGCTTGGGCTACACTGCACTCAGAAATTGTGCAGAGGTGTCCTCCTAGGACCCCCATCCCACAATAGTGTCCTGTGCCTAAAAAATGCGCAGTGTTGAATCAAGCTTCCCTGTTAGTCTTGCATTCATAAACTGCGCAAATGGGCCTCCCATGGCCTCATCTTGAAAGAAGTCACTTCCTGCTAAAATTGCATTGATCCATTGCTCAGTGACTATAGGAAAAGGTGACATGCTGAGATCACTCCCAAGGAGTCGAGGAGAAGGACCAAGAGACCAAGTAATGGAAAAAGATCAAGACCGCATGCAAACTTCGTCAGATGCATGATCATCTCGAGGGTAAGTATGGTAAGTAAAGAACACCTTTCGAAGTACACCTCTTAGTTGAGTTTGCAGGACTACTTGTCATTGTCATATCATCCTGTCCTCAATAACATGCATGTGCGAAAACACAAAAAGTCATTTCATGTGTTTCCTCTACATGTCTTGCTTCCTTTTCACTTGTTTGACCAACTATCGTCTTTGGCACGTTGATTGCTATGCCATGCTTGCGACCTTGTTATAGTGATGTTGAAGGTTTGTGTTTGAGTTGTGTTCATTATGTAAACATCTATCGCACTCACACATGATGTTGTAAGCATTGTCACACAAATGTCATCCGAAGGTCTATCTGAAGTGTCACACTTGTCTCTTTCACCATTAGATAGTCCCGTAGTCAGTCACACTTAGCATATCTTGTCTTGTTGGTTTGAGATGTATTTTCGTCGAGTCATCGTGAGTGTGTGTTCGCAAGGTCATTTATACATGAGTCACTCACTCACACACTTAACCATTTTTCCGAAGATCTGTCAATCGGACCACCGTCCATGAGCTGAACCTCTATTGAGCTACACTACGTAGTCTCAGCCATCAGTGACTAAGTACTGCTACCCAAAATTGCGCAGAGCTTAACATTGCCTCCCAAGTAGTCTTCACTTTGCAATCCTAGAATTGACCCAACTGACTTTCATCTAGAACATCGCAAAAGGTTCCTAAGAAGCCATCTCAATCTAGGATTCCCGTAAGCCAATCCATCAAGCTTCCCATCGGTCAACTAGAGAGTTTTACTGGGAAATGACCCCGGGCTTCACTTCTCCCAAAAATTGCGCAAAAGCTGTCATCATGCATGCCTTCACCGACTGAAGAAATTGCACAGACAAGAGGGACATGCACCTGCTTCCTTTCACTGCATTGTCTCTGAAAATTGTGCAGTTCTGTCAGTCAGTCCCCCTGCCAAACGACTTGTTGCTCCTCTTGAAAATTGCACAGTTTTCCTGGACTGTCTAGCAGCTTCAAGACACCCTGCTTAGCCCAGAAACCGCACAGACATGTTTAGCATGAATGCCTCCCAGGTTTGCACATTTTTGGCCAACAAGGTCCCGCATCCTGCTCCTAGCCTCCCTTGAAAATCTGCATAGTTTTCACTGCTAGTGTCCTCTGCTACCCACCCTGCCTTCCCAGGAAAAATTGCGCAGATATACCTCCCATATGATCCAGATCTCACAGAATGCCACTGCTATTCTCGACTACTCATCCCAACCTCCCAGTGACCTCTGCACAATTTTTCTTGACAGTGCCCCAGAGCCTCTATCCCGTCCTGGCATGTGCTCTGCACTGTTTCAGAGCCTTGTCCTCTCTCTCGGTCACCTAAACCTAGAAAAGAAAGACAGTGCATCATGGTAGACTAGGGGATTTCTAGATTTGATGTCATCTTGTCATGAGTGATTGCAGAAATAGGTACATATATGAGACATGGCATAACGACAAACGGGATGAAGAAGGAGCACATGCTAGAAGAATTTCTCATAATTGGACAAACACACGAAGCATACCAAGTAGCAAGTGAAGGAGACACATGTGCATGCATGAACTTTCAAGTGAACACCAAGACCATTGAAGATTTCACGCACTCTGCAATGCAGAGGTGAAGCTATGGTACACCACGAGCACACTCATCACTCAGCAACACAAAATTTCAACACGAAAAACACAACCAGCATGTGCATACCAGTAGTGTCATGAGTCGCCTCGGCCACATCACTACTTTGGGTCATACCCGTGTAATCAATTTAATGTAACATGGAAGTCCAAGAGACCCAATGATGAAGTTAAAGAGTCATGTCAGTCAAAGAGTCATGTAAGTCGAATAGTCATGAGGGAAGTCGAACAGTCACAAGGGTTAGTTTCACCCTTGGCTATATAAACCCCTCATTTGTGCATACAAAAGAATTTTCACCTTGGCTCCTCCCACATAGCCTTCAGAGTCTGTAGTCTTTTATTTAAGGAGCAAGCAGTGGCTCCAATGCCCCGCGATCGGGGTTGGTGATGTAATGGTGTTTGGATGTGTCTTGGAACTTTCACTTTATTCAGAAGCGTGTTAACATGCCAACACGTTTTCACACATGTATTGTATTCATTTCTAAGACTATTCTTTGGATGTTTGTAATGCATGTTTCTTTAAACTGTATTAAGATAGTTGAACTATTTCGGTTGTTTTAGTGCATATGCTATTGGAAATGTGATGTATTAGTTGTTAATGTTGTCTCGCCTGTGTGGACAATTCCGTCAGACACTTGACAGATTCATTCTTGTAAAATTGTTATAACGACTGTCGCACTCGTGTGGACTATTCCATTGGGTTTGTACGTGCTATTTGTTCATCTTGTGTTTGTGACTACTGCATCCATGTGGACTACTCTGTCGGAAGCTACACATGTCCTACTGTGATGTGCATCTCTAACAGAGTTGGCACTATTCCCTTTCAACTTGAGATTCACTCTCACCCTCTCCCTCCGTAGTGAAGGAACTTAGACACAAGCTACACTAAGCACTCACGAGGCACACAAACCTCACTGTTTAAAGACTAAGTAAACCACTCTCATGTGCTGACAAGTAAGAGATGAGGCATGTCTTTAAGATAATGGAAACTTGGCCATCGTACCGGATGGGACTCCTACACCAAATGGTATGAGGTAGAGTTGGGACTTCATATCAGGGAGATCCCATGAATGTTGACGGGTCCAGCACCGTCAACATTTCTGGTGCTAGAAGGAGGGCTAGATGACAAGCTGAGTCCTCACAATCTGTTTTGAATCTCTGCATACTTATCATGACTAAACACATAATTTCTCTTCCAGAGTGTATGTGTTCTGGAAACGACTTTGAAATCTCGAAGGGGCTCTGGAATCTCTTGTCACAATACACATATGAAGGTGAAGGCAGAATGGCATGGCTTGAACACATAATGGCCTTTACAGTTATATGTCATAAGTATAAAATCCATGAAGATTACATGAGGTGCGCGCTGTTCGCACACACGCTTCGAGGGAACTCGCTGCATTGGTGTGCCACACTACTCGAAAACTCTATTCACTCTCTCACTCAGTTGATCAAAGAGATAAGCGAAGATTTCCATTATTTTGACAGCCAAGCACTCAATAAAGAAATTTTGTAATTACGGAATTCACCTGATGAATCCGTTGAATAATTTCACACACGCTTTTGTAATCTTACATACTGATTTCCTGAAGATGAAATTGATTGGGAATTTCTTGATGGAATGTTTATGTATCTTCTTTTCATATACAAAAATCCACAATTCTTAGAATCATTCAAACCCCTCCCAGCATACCTCGGTGTTAGAGCTTCCAAATCTAAGATGGTCACGGTCACTGTCACAAGTGACTTTCCGTCCTCTTCTCATCAGATAGCTCTAGCTCTGCAGTGCGAGGTGGGAGAATGTGTGTGCACATCTTTTGAAATGTCACATCCTCCTACCCCACCTGCTCTTGATATCTGCGTATATTTGGCTTGTAAGCCTACTCATTGTCATGTGGACTTGTTAAATCAACCTCCGTCCCCGCATTCTTTTGATCCTCCTGATTGTACTGTCTTATGTTCTTCCATTCTAGACTCCACACTTGTTGTGAATGAGGATCAAGTTGTCGATGAAGTCGGTGTTGTGTAGCCAAACTGTGCTATCATTCATGATGACTATAGGTGGGAATCTAAAGAAAAACCCGCGGTGAAGGATGACTCCCTTCCATCCGTGCCTCATCCGCTCTATCCTGACATCCCTTGTGATTCTTCCACTTTTGATTTCCCCTGTGAAAACTCATCTCCATATGTTTCTACTTCCGATCATTCACAGGACACACCGGATGTTAGCCTGTCATTACATTGCGCAAAGGACACATATTCCTATGAAAATCTGTCCCATCTGTCATTTCTGAAAACACAGAGGGTGAACATTCTTGTTTCTCATTTAATCCTCTGCGTGATTCATCAAATCATGAGGGCATCAACGAAGATCTTGAATTTTCTGATCATGGTTTTCATGATCTATGTACTTCTTCATTTGATCATGATACTGATTCACACACTGATAATATTTCTAAGCCATTGGTCTTCAATGATCTATCTATTGACAAAGTGGAAACCCCGCAAGCTGTCGAGGCAATTCAGCCTGAGCTGATGGTTATGTCAAGCCCTCGTTGTCCTGAGGTTAGTTCCACTTCCGATCAAAAAATTTGTGAATCACCCATGGCTCCTCATTACTCATTTGTATGCATTGAAGATCAATACAACACATAGCTTTTTCTTCCTCCACCAGAATCACATGATCCCATTGCTCATGCATTGGAGGAATCATACACAACAAGCACACTTGCAAGGCATAAGTTGTCTCTCTTTCTCATGTTTGCTTGTATGTCACAGTCAAGAGAGTGTGCATGCTTATCATCTACATGCAGTGTGTCACAACACCATGTTAAGTCCGCAGAATGTCTGTCTTATGCATTCACTCTTTTCTTTTCTGTGGATGTTTTAGAACTCAGAGCTTGCTGGTCTTCGCTAATCAATATTGCTTGTTCATTGGTTTATACACATATATTTCTTGTTTACCATGCCTTTGGCAACATGGGCCAACCATTGCGTCAATGGCTGCAGTGGAAATATCACTTCATGTAAGTAGGCCCATGCACTGTTTAGTGTAGGAGTAGGAATACAGTTTCCTTTATATTGCTTTCCTTTGCTTCCTGGTTTGCATGTTTTCTTTGCTTGCTTACTTTTTTTACTTTGCTTTCTTTCTTGCTTTGCTTACTTGTGTTTCTTTTGCTTTACTTCTGATTTTTACTTTTTGCTTTCTTTTCTTGCTTGTACCCGTAGGTTAGCCTCTCATGAAACCGTGTTTGGCTCTCGAGATAGGCCGGGAAAATCTAAGAGGACTTGTACAACTATCAACATCTGGTTATCTGTTTTCCTCTCTCTTTATGAAGAACTTGTTATCTTCATTCGATGATGTCTTGATGGAAAATATATTCTGTTCAGAGTGAGTCTTGGTGAAAACACAACGCTTGCATTGTTAACTAGTACCACCTACTCTAATCAGTTCTTTTCGGTTAACCCTTGTCAGCTCATTTAAGTAAATTAAGGTGAGGTGGAAAACCTTAACAAGTATGTCAGAGGTATACATAACATAGTTCTCTGAAGGAACAACCTCTTATGCTCTCAATAAGTCAGGATCCCTCTTCCGCCTCTGAAATAAATAAGTGCCTATGCACAGTTCTTTGAAAAAAATGAAAAATGAATAAGGCGAAAGAAGAGAAAGGCTTCCTGCGCAGAGAGGTGATGCAAGTAACTCCGTCGGGGTACTGACCAGGCTCACTAGTAGCAGAGCGATGCTTGTGTTCCTGCGTGACTCTGTCGGGGTACTGTCTAGGCCTGCTGGCAGCGGAGCAACACCAGAGATGAAACTTAAACTCTGATAGTTATATTACTTGTGCATCAATATACCCCTCATCCCAAATCAAAACAACTAAGTTGACTTGGCTTGGAATGTGTGCTGACCAATCAAGAGAATGGCAGGGACTACATATTTCACACAAGCTAGTGCGAAAGCCATCACGATCAAAGAATTGAACAATACTTCTGGAAGGGTTAGACTCGTTTTTCACGAAACAAGGTCCATACAGAGAGCTAGGGTTCTACCAGTGTGTCGCCAATGTTGTAGCGACTACAACCACCCTCCAAAATTTTGGCTCACATGCAAATTTCAGAGCCTACCTTGGATCATATGATTGATCATCCTTGGTCACTTGTTGGTAAGATGATGATCTCAAGCTTCCCCTCCTTGATCTTAAGAGTTGTTCATATTCTCACCTTTATGCAACATGTGTCACCTTTGGGTATATGGGTTGTTGTTTGGGATACAAAGGGAATTTTGTTTTTCTTCAAGGTAATTGTGTGCATATGAGTGATTGTCATCACATAGACATGTTTCACACTCACTTCACACACTCTTGTCACGAAGGTTGTTGCATGAAGAAACATATGTCTTATGCATTCTGGATGGTCTATGTTGTGTCACTAAGTATATGTGTGCAATCAAAATCGAGTCCTATCACTGTTTACATATGTATCATTGATCTCACACATAGCCATTTCTCAAGCAACCTAGCCTCATCCAGCTTCTCGGAACTTTGCATTTTTCTTTTGCAACCATTAAGCTTCCTCCCTTGCCTGCCAAAACCCCGCAGTGCACAGAGACCCCAGCCAGCACTGCTCTGCAAAAATGCACAAAGTAGTAAGGCATCCGAAACTACTCTCTAGAAATGCGTAGAGTAGTCAACTTCCTAGGCTGCATTACACTCATAAATTGCGTAGAGGTGTCCTCCCAAGACTCCCATCCCGCAGCAGTGTCCTGTGTCTAAAAAATGCGCAATGTTGTCCACGTTGCCCTATCAGTCTTGCATTCATAAACGACACAAATGAGCCTCCCATGGCCTCATCCCGGCAGCAATCACTTCTCGCTGAAACTGCGCTGATCCACCGCTCAGTGACTACAAGAAAATGTGACATGCCGAGATCAATGCCAAGGATTCGAGGAGAAGGACCAAGAGACCAAGTAATGGAAAAAGATTAGGACTGCATGCAAACTCCGTTGGATGCATGATCATTTCGAGGGTAAGTAAATAAAATTAGATGATTTTGCAGGAATACCTGTCATTGTCATATCATCCTGTCCTCAGTAACATGCATGTGCACAAACACAAAAAGTCATTTCATGTGTTTCCTCTACATGTCTTTCTTCCTCTTCGCTTGTTTGATCAATTGTCATCTTCGGCATGTTGATCATTATGCCATGCTTGCGACCTTGTTTTGGTGATGTTAAAGGTTTGTGTTTGAGTTGTGTTCACTATGTAAATATCTATCGCACTCACACATGATGTTTTAAGAACTATCATGCAAGTGTCATTACGGTCGTTCAAAGGTCTATTCGAAGTGTCGCGCTTGTCGCTTTCACCACTCGACATCCTTGTAGTCAGTCACACTGAGCATATGTTGTCTTGCTTGTTTGAGATGTCTTGTCATCAAGTCATGTTGAGTGTGTGTTCACAAGGTCATGTATACACAAGTTCATTCGCTCACACACTTCATTTTTTTTCCAAAGATCTGTCACTAGACAACCCTCCATCAGTTGGACCTCCAGTGAGCTACACTACACAGTCTTAGCCCTCAGTGACCAAGTACTGCTGCCCAGAATTTCGCAGAGCTTGAGGCTACCTCCCAGGTAGTCTACACTTTGCAATCCTGGAATTGACCTGGCTAACTTTCATCCAGAACAACACAAAAGTTTCCCAAGAAGCCATCTCAAACTTCAATTCCCACAAGCCAATCCATCAAGCCTCCCATTTGTCAACCAGAGATTTTGACCGGACAGTGACCCCGATCTTTACTCCTTCCAAAAATTGTAGAGAAGCTGTCAACATGCCTGCCTCCACTGATTGAAGAAATTGTGCAGATAAGAGGGACAGGCACCCACTGCATGTCACTGCATTTTCTCTGAAAATTGTGTAGTTCTGTCAGTCAGTCCCCCTGCTAGCTAACCTGCTACTCCTCCTGAAAATTATGCAGTTTTGCTGGACTTTCCACTAGCTGCCTAACAACCCGCTCAGCCCAGAAGCTGTGGAGACATGTTCAGCATGACTGCCTCCCAGTTCTCCACATTTTTGGCAAGAAAGCTCCCGTAGCCTGCTCCCAGCCTCCCCTGAAAATCTGTGTAGTTTTCACTTCCAGTGTCTGTTGCTCGCACTGCCTTCCTGGGAAAAATTGCAAAGATCTTCCTCCTAGCTAAGACAGATCTCGTAGAATGTCACTGTTATTCCGGACTGCTCATCCCAGCCTCCTAGTGACCTCTGCGCAATTTTTCTTGACAGTGCCCAGAGCCTCGTATCTCGGCCTAACATGTGCTTTGCATTGTTTCAGAGCCCGCACTTCCTTCAATAGAAGTGTGTTGTATCAGTTGTTAATGTTGTCTCGCCTGTGTGGAAAATTCCGTCAGACACTTGACAGACTCATTCTCGTAAAATTGCTATAACAACGGTTGCACTCGTGTGGAATATTCCATTGGGTTTTGTACGTGATATTTGTTCACCTTGTGTTTGTGACTGCCGCATTCGCGTGGACTACTCTGTCAGAAGTTGCACATGTCTTGCTGTGATGTGTGTCTCTAACAAAGTTGGGACTATTCCCTTTCAACTTAGGACTCACTCTCACCCTCTCCCTCCGTAGTGAACGAAATTAGACACAAGTTACACTAAGCACTCATGAGGCACACAAACCTTGCTGTTTAAAGACTAAGTAAACCACTCTCATGTACTGACAAGCAAGAGATGAGGCATATCTTTAAGATAATGGCAAATTGGCCATCATACCAGGTGGGACACCTACACCAAATGGTGTGAGGTCTAGCTGGGACTTCATATCGAGAATATCCCATGAATGTTGATGGGTCCAACACCGTCAACATTTCTAGTGCTAGAAGGAGGGCCAGATGACAAGCTGAGTCCTCACAATCTGTTCTGAATCTCTGCATACTTATCATCACAGAATTTCTCTTCTAGAGTGTATGTCTACTGGAAACGAATTTGAAATCTCGAAGGGGCTCTGGAATCTCTTGTCACAATACACATATGAAGGTGAAGGCGAAATGGCCTGGCTTGAACATAGAATGGCCTTTACAACCATATGTCATAAGTATAAAATACATGAAGATTACATGAGGTGCGCGTTGTTCGCACACATGCTTCGAGGAAACTCGCTGCATTGGTGTGCCACGCTACCCGAGAACTCTATTCACTCTTTCACGCAGTTGATCGAAGAGATAAGTGAAGTTTTCCATCATTTTGACAACCAAGCACTCAATAAAGAAATTATGAAATTACAGAAATCACCCGATGAATCCGTTGAGTAATTTCACACACTTTTGTAATCTTGCATATCAATTTCCTGAAGATGAAATTGATTGGGAATTTCTCGATGGAATATTTATGTATCTTCTTTACATATCTAAAAATCCGCAATTCTTAGAATCATTCAAACCCCTCCTAGCATACCTTGGTGTTATATCTTCCAAATCTAAGATGGGCACGGTCATTGTCACAAGTGACTTTCCTTCCTCTTGTCATCAAACAGCTCTAGCTCTGCAGTGCGAGGTGGGAGAAGGTGCGCGCACATCTTTTGAAATTTCACATCCTCCTACCCCGCCTACTCTTGATATCTATGCAGATTTGGCTTGTAAGCCTACTAATTGTCATGTGTACTTGTTAAATCAACCTCCGTCCCCGCGTTCTTTTGATCCTCCGGATTGTACTGTCTTATGTTCTTCCATTCTAGACTCCACACTTGTTGTGAACGAGGATCAAGTTTTCAACGGAGCCGGTGTTGTGTAGCCAAACTGCGTTATCATTCATGATGAGTGTAGGCGGGAATCTAAAGAAGAACCCGCGGTGAAGGATGACACCCTTCCATCCGTGCCTCATCCGCTCTATCTTGACATCCCTTGTGATTTTGCCACTTTTGATTTCCCCTGTGAAAACTCATCTCCATATGTTTCTACTTCCTATCATTCACAGGACACACCGGATGTCAGATTGTCATTACATTGCGGAGAGGACACATATTCCTATGAAAATCTGTCCCATCTGTCATCTGTCATTTCTAAAAACACAAAGGGTGAACATTCTTGTTTCTCATTTACTCCTCTGCGTGAGTAATCAAATAATGAGGGTACCGACGAAGATCCCCAATTTTCTGATCATGGTTTTCATGATCTATGTACTTCTTCATTTGATCACGATGATGATTCACACACTCATAATATTTCTAAGCCACAGGTCATCGATGATCTATCTATTGACGAAGTGGAGACCCTGTAAGCTGTCGAGGCACTTTAGCTGAGATTATGTTTATGTTAGGCCCTCGCTGTCCTAAGGTTAGTTGCACTTCTGATCAGAAAATTTGTGAATAACCCATGGCTCCTCATTACTCATCTGTATGCACTGAAGATCAATCCAACACACAGATTTTTCTTCCTCCACCAGAATCACATGATCCTATCGCTCATGCATTGGAGGAATCATACACAACAAGCACACTTGCAAGGCGTAAGTTGTCTCTCTTTCTCATGTTTGCTTGTCTGTCACAGTCAAGAGAGTGTGCATGCTTATCATCTACATGCAATGTGTCACAACACCATGTTAAGTCCGCAGAATGTCTGTCTTGTGCATTCACTCTTTTATTTTCTATGGATATTTTAGAACTCAGAGCTTGTTGGTCTCTGCTGATCAATATTTCTTGTTCATTGGTTTACACACATATCTTTCTTTTTTACCATGCCTTCGAAAACATGGGCCAACCAATGTGTCGGTGGCTGCACTGGAAATATCACTTCATGTAAGTAGGCCCATGCACTGTTTAGTGTAGGAGTAGGAATAATGTTTCCTTTATTGCTTTCCTTTGCTTCCTGGTTTGCATGTTTGCTTTGCTTGCTTACTTGTTTTTCTTTGCTTTCTTTCTTTCTTTGCTTACTTGTGTTTCTTTCGCTCTACTTCTCCCTTTTACTTTTTGATTTATTTGCTTGCTTGTACCTATAGGTTAGCCTCCCATGAAACCGTGTTTGGTTCTCGAGACAGGCAGAGAAAATCTAAGAGGACTTGTACAACTATCAACATCTAGTTGTCTGTTTTCCTCTCTCTTTATGAAGAACTTGTTATCTTCAGTCGATGATGTCTTGATGGAAAATATGTTTTGTTCAGAGTGAGTCTTGGTGAAAACACAATGCTTGCATTGTTAACTAGTATCACCTACTCTAATAAGTTCTTTTGGGGTAACCCTTGTTAGCTCATTGAAGTAAAGTAAGGTGAGGTGGAGAACCTTAACAAGTATGTCAGAGGTATACATAACATAGTTCTCTTAAGGAACAACCTTTTATGCTCTCAATAAGTCAGGATCCCTCTTCTGCCTCTGAAATAAATAAGTTCCTATGCATAGTTCTTTAAAAAAATGAAAAAAAATGAAAAATGAAACATGAATAAGGCTAAAGAAGAGAAAGCCTTCCTGTGCAGAGAGGTGATGCAAGTAACTCCGCTGGGGTACTGACCAAGCTCGCTGGTAGTAGAGTGATGCTGGTGTTCCTGCGTGACTTTGTCGAGGTACTGTCTGGGCCTGCTGGCAGTGGAGCAACACCAGAGATGAAACTTAAACTATAACAATTATATTACTTGTGCATCAATATACCCCTCATCCCAAATCAAAACAACTAAGTTGACTTGGCATGGAATGTGTGCTGACCAATCAAGATAATGATAGGGACTACATATTTCACACAAGCTAGTGCGGAAGCCATCATGATCAAAGAATTAAACAATACTTGCAGAAGGGTTAGGCTCATTTTTCACGAAACAAGGTCCATATAGAGAGCTAGGGTTCTACCAATGTGTCACCAATGTTGTAGCGACTACCACCACCCTCCAAAATTTTGGCTCACATGCAAATTTCAGAGCCTACCTTGGATCCTACGATCAATCTTCCTTGGTCAGTTGTTGGTAAGCTAATGATCTCAAGCTTCCCATCCTTGATCTTAAGAGTTTTTAATGTTCTCACCTTTATGCAACATGTGTCACCTTTGGGCATAGGGGTTGTTGTTTGGCATACAAAGGGAATTTTTTTTCCTTCAAGGTAATTGTGTGCATATGAGTGGTTGTCATCACATAGACATGTTTCACACTCACTTCACACACTCTTGTCATGAAGGTTGTTGCATGAAGAAACATATGTCTTATGCATTCTGGAGGGTCTACGTTGTGTCACTAAGTATCCGTGTGTGATTACAATCGAGTCATATCAATGTTTACATATGTATCACTGATCTCACACTTAGCCATTTCTCACGTAACCTAGCCTCATCTAGCTTCTCGGAACTTTGCACTTTGCTTTTGCAACCATCAAGCTTCCTCCCTTGCCTGCCGAAACCCCACAGTGCACAGAGACCCCAACCAAGACTGCTCTCCAGAAATGCATAGAGCAGTAAGGCATCTGACACTACTCTCTAGAAATGTGCAGAGTAATCAACTTCCTAGGATGCACTGCGCTGAGAAATTGCGCAGAGGTGTCCTCCCAAGACCCCCATCCTGTAGCAGAGTCCTGTGTCTAAAAAATGCACAGTGTTGTCCACACTGCCCTATCAGTCTTGCATCTATGCAAATGGGCCTCCCATGGCCTCATCCCGACAACAGTCACTTCCCGCTGAAACCGCGTTGATCCATCGCTCAGTGACTACAAGAAAAGGTGACATGCTGAGATCAATCCCAAGGAGTCGAGGAGAAGGACCAAGAGACCAAGTAATGGAAAAAGATTAGGACTGCATGCAAACTACGTTGAATGCATGATCATTTCGAGGGTAAGTATGGTAAGTAAATAAAATATTTCAAAGTACACCTCTTAGATGTGTTTGCAGGACTGCCTGTCATTGTCATATCATCCTGTCCTCAGTAACATGTATGTGCACAAACACAAAAAGTCATTTCATGTGTTTCCTCTACATGTCTTTCTTCCTTTTCGCTTGTTTAATCAATTGTCGTCTTCGGCATGTTGATCACTATGCCATGCTTGCGACCTTGTTTTGGTGATGTTAAAGGTTTGTGTTTGAGTTGTGCTCACTATGTAAACATATATCAAACTCACACACGATGTTGTAAGCACTATCATGCAAGGTTCATTACGGTCATCCGAAGGTCTATCCGAAGTGTCGCGCTTGTCGCTTTCACCATTCGACAGTCTCACAGTCAGTCACACTGAGCATATGTTGTCTTGTTTGTTCGAGATGTCTTGTCATCAAGTCATGTTGAGTGTGTGTTCACAAGGTCATGTATACACGAGTTCACTCGCTCACACACTTTATTGTTTTGCCAAAGATCTGTCACTAGACCACCCTCCATCAGCCAGACCTCCGGTGAGCTGCACTGCACAGTCTCAACCCTTAGTGACCAAGTACTACTTTCCAGAATTACGTAGAGCTTGAGGCTGCCTCCTAGGTAGTCTGCACTTTGCAATCTTGGAATCGACCTGGCTGACTTTCATCCAGAACAACGTAGAAGATGCCCAAGAAGCCATCTCAAACTTCGATGCCTGCAAGCCAACCCATCAAGCCTCCCATCGGTCAACCAGAGAGTTTGACTGGGCAGTGACACCAGTCTTTACTCCTCCCAAAAATTGTGGAGAAGCTGTCAGCATGCCTTCCTCCACTAGCTGAATAAATTGCACATATAAGAGGGATAGGCACCCACTACCTATCACTACATTGTCTCTGAAAATTGCGCAATTCTGTCAGTCAATCCCCCTGCTAGCTGACCTATTGCTTCTTCTGAAAATTATGCAGTTTTCCTGGACTTTCCACCAGTTGCCCGACATCCCACGCATCCCAGAAACTATGGAGACATGTTAAGCATGACTGCCTCCCAGTTCTCCGCATTTTTGGCCAGCAAGCTCTCGCAACCCACTCCTAACCTCCCCTGAAAATCTGCGTAGTTTTCACTACCAGTGTCCTCTGTTGCCTGCACTGCCTTCACGGGAAAAATCGCACAGATATTCCTCCCAGCTCGGACAAATCACACAAAATGTCACTGCTGTTCAGACTGCTCATCCTAGCCTCCCAATGATCCCTGCGCAATTTTTCTTAACAGTGCCTAAAGCCTCACATCCCAGCCTAACATGCGCTTTGCGTTGTTTTAGAGCCTTTTCCTCTCTCCCGGTCACCTGCACCCAAAAACGAAAGACAATGCATCATGGTAAACTAAGGGATTTATGGATTTGATGTCGTCTCGTCATGAGTGATTACAAAAATAGGTAGATGGATGAGACATGGCGCAACGAAAAATGGGATGGACAAGGAGCACATGCTAGAAGACTTTATCGTGGTTGGACGAACACACGAAGCATACCAAGTAGCAAGTGAAGGAGACACATGCGCATGCATGAACTATCAAGTGAACACCAACACCATTGAAGATTCTGCGTACTCTGCCATGCGGAGGTGAAGCTATGGTACACCATGAGCACACTCATCACTTAGCAACACAACAACTTGACATGAACAACACAACCAGCATGTGCATACCAGTAGTGTCATGTTGATTTGTGTCATGGGTCGCCTCAACGACATCACTACTTTGGGCCATACTTGTGTAATCAATGTAATGTAATGTGGAAGTCTAAGAGACCCACAGATGAAGTTAAAGAGTCATGTCAGTCGAAGATTCATGTAAGTCGAATAGTCATGAGGGAAGTCGAACAGTCACAAGGGTTAGTTTCACCCTTGGCTGTATATATCCCTCATTTGTGCATGCAAAAGACTTTTCACCTTGGCTCCTCCCACATAGCCTTCAGAGTCTGTAGTATTTTATTTGAGGAGTGAGAAGTGGCTCCAACGCCCTGCTAGACATGGCGTGATGATGAATGGGATGAAAAAGGAGTGCATGCTAAAAGACTTTCTTGCGGTTGGACGAACACATGAAGCATACTGAGTAGCAAGCGAAGGGGACACATGCGCATGGATGAACTATCAAGAAAACACCAATACCATTGAATATTTCACGCACTTTTCCATGTGGAGGTGAAGCTATGGTACATCACGACAACACTCATCGCTCAACAACACAACAACTTTCCACAAACAACACAGGCAGCATGTGCATACCAGTAGTGTCATGATTTTCCTCATCCACATCACTACTTTGGGTCATACTTGTGTAATCAATGTAATGTAACGTGGAAGTCCAAGGACCAAGAGACCCATGGATGAAGTTAAAGAGTCATGTAAGTCGAAGAGTCATCTAAGTCGAATAGTCATGAGGGAAGTCCAAAAGTCACAAGGGTCAGTTTCACCCTTGGATATATATATCCTTCATTTGTGCATGCAAAAGACTTTTCACCTTGGCTCCTCCCACATAGCCTTCAGAGTCTGTAGTCTTTTCTTTGAGGAGCGAGCAGTGGCTCCAGCACCATGCTATTGGGGTTAGTGATGTAATGGTGTACGAATGTGTCTTGGAACTTTCACTTAATTCAGAAGCATGTTAATAGGCCAACATGTTTTCACACATGTAATGTATTCATTTGTAATACTATTCTTTGGATGCTTGTAATGCATGTTGCTTTAACCTGTATTAAGACAATTGAACTATTTCGGTTGTTTTAGTGCATATGCTGTTGGAAATGTGTTGTATCAGTTGTTAATGTTGTCTCACCCATGTGGACTATTCCTTCATACACTCGACAAATTCATTCTCGTAAACTTGTTATAACGACCATCACACTCGTGTGGACTATTCCGCTGGGTGTTTTACATGCTATTTGTTCACCTTGTGTTTGTGACTACCGCATCCATGTGGAATACTCTGCCGGAAGTTGCGCATGTCTTGTTGTGTTGTGTATCTCTAACAGAGTTAGGACTATTCCCTTTCGACTTGAGACTCACTCTCACCCTCTCCCTCTACAGTGAAAGAACTTAGACATAAGTTACACTAAGCACTCACCAGGCACAAAACTCACTGTTTGAAGACTAATTAAACCACTGTCATGTGCTGACAAGCAAGAGCTGAGGCATATCTTTAAGATAATGGCAATTGGGCCATCGTACCAGATGGGACTCCTACACCAAACGGTGTGAGGTCTAGTTGGGACTTCATATCGGGGAGATCCCCTGAATGTTGGCGGGTCCAACACCGTCAACACCGTGTTAGGGGATTTGAGTCTAGGACTGGCCAAATGGTCTTTAGTTTCAACACGTGTTTATTTGCATTTATTTCCTTATAAACATGTTATTTACTTGTTGATTTACAATAGTAATTGTCGACTTTAGATTAGATAATATTAGAATCGATTAAGCTTTAATCTTGCATTGTTTTTGCTAGTATCTTGGAGTATTAAAATCTCGATTTCATAATTAACTGTTGGTAATATAAATGCATATATTTTGACCAATTTTTTTTTGTATTGCTACTACGAAGGTGCTAAAAATGGATTATAACATTAGTAAATTCATTCTTTTCCTATTTTTAGCAACACTTGTGACTTGGGAGAAGAGAAACAGTAAGATCCAAATTCGCCCTCGTTTTAAGATATTTGGAAAGGGTCCTAGCCTACTACATCCACTTTAGTGGGTTTCTCCAAAGCCTCATCCTGTTGGTGGTGGGCTCCAGTATTGCAGCAATAATGATGCAACTCCTGGGACTCCCGTCTTTACTTTTATCAACACGGTAGTTCGTAACAAACTTGGCAGCGACGGTGCTGTATGCACAAGTACTAGCTCTTGCCGCAACTGTCACTTGGTCAGCTGGCACAAGTCCGCTAGGAGCTTAAGCCAACTTCTATGAGCTCTTAGAAGAAGCTTTTTAATTGATGGATGAAAGCTAACTCGAAGGAAGCTAATCTATTTGTGAAAAGAGATTGAAAAACTGAAGGAAACCGCAAACCCTAGCAAACCCTAATTCTACCATCTAGTCCTACTGATGCAAAGGAGAGAATGCAAACTACTGAAAGAGATGCCATTACTGCTATGAAGGTAAAATACATGTGCCTAGACTACCTCTATCTAAAGAAAACATCTTTTTGTATTTTTGATTAAGTCGTCAGTTTCATCATGCATATGATTTCACTGTTCTTTGACTGTGCAGGGGTGGATCAAGGAGGAAAAATGCTTGGAAGAGGTCGGGAAGGTTCAGAGAGGGTCTAAGGAGTCCCTAACACCCTTCCAGAGAGTTTCACAAAGTTTGGCTATCAAGAAATCTCATTTGTGAGCTTCTACAGGAAGTCTGCAAGGGTTCTACAGGATGTTCAAGAATTTCTACAGGATGTTCAGGAATTTCTACAGGATGTTTAAAAATTGGATTTTGGAGGATGGGTGAGTGAGGGAAGATGCATGAATGGATATGGAGGTAGGATAGGGGTCTGAAGTGGCCCAGGGACTGGTGGATGGAGTGGTGAGAAGGTGTAGATGGCTAAATTGGCTCAAAGAAGGCTGAAAGGATGATTGCACAAAAAGGTAGGGTTACTTGGGCAAGACGAAAAATGTGAGACGATGAACCTAGCTAGGAGATGGAGTAGATGGCTCTGATGAAACTTAGGTGGATGAAAGAGTGGTAGAGATGCTCTGCACCATATACATTCAACTGAATCAACAAAGTCTTGCAAGTAATCAAAGTCCTAGCTAATCTAATCTAACTAACAATAAAGTGAATGAACAACAGCTTTATTTGGAAGAGAACCATGTATATCAACTATGCAATGAAACATTTCAGAGATCTGAACACATAACCAACTTCTGCAAATGAAAACAGTACACTAAGGATTGCATGGTAAAGCAAACTAGTGTTTTTGTTTGGGACAACACGGTTACTTCAATTCCAGCCCCTGATCCAATAAGGAAGAGGTGAAACCAAAAGTGTTTGTTGACCCTTTTTTTGGAGCCTTTTTCCTGTTATTATCCTACCAACTAAATCTGAACATGAAAAGCTACTTTAACCATCAAAAGCAATCTAAATAACAAAGCAAGATTTAAATCTAAATAGCAGATTTTATTCTAAGAATGCAGCAAAAACACATAAAGATAAACAAAGGAGGTACTGGGCACTTGAGATGGGCCCAACCCCAAGAGCTACAACCTCCTAAGAGAGATTTAGAGCTGGTGCAAAGTTGGATTCATCTTTATTGAGCAAGAAAAGAAGAGTTACATCAAAACTGTCCACAAGGGAAAGCTCGAAAATGTGCTGAAATGCAAAGCTAATCTACTTACTAAAATCGAATTACAAACTAGCTAACTTCTGCCTACAAAGTGACTAACTACTGGCTAACCAAAATGAGGCCCTAATCCTTCTTATTTATAAAAATTGAGGACCCCAATAGCCCTCCTAAACTTTAGGAACTCGACTGCCAAAACTTGTAGTTAACAACACTTTTACTAGCACTTGGCTGCCCTTGTGATGATTGATTTGGTGGCCCTTGAACTCCGAGCTGATGGTGGAGAATTCGAGGTAAGGGCCCATAAATGAAGGGGACACCTTCCTACAAATCCTCTCCCTTGTTCTCCCACGAATTTGGCTGCCAAGTGCTCATTAAAACCTTTGATTTTGTCTCCAAATTGACCAAAAAGACTACACAAAGCACACATTAGACTTGTTGGCATAATGACTAACCCAATTCACTCTATTAGCATAAATATAATAAAAAACATGCAATAAACTAATGAGAATGGTGGATTAAGTCGAATTAGGAGGTTGAATGAGCCCATATAATTATCCATTTTTGGGTTTCATCATCACCCCCCTACATAAAGTGTTGATCATCCTCTGAGCAACCAATCTATCTCTTCATCTTTGATGGCCCTGGTGGCCTCCCTCCAATATTCTGAAGTGCTGTCGTCTTCTCGGTCATGAAACCATGCTTTTCTCTCTGCTTCTTCCTACTGCCTGTGCTCCTTTTCCTAGAGAATTCTCAGCTTCTTATAGAACTGTCTCAGCATCCTGTAGAGAGGCCTTTGTGTCCAACATTTTCATTCTTTTTCTCTAGGTGGATGTCTTCGGGCTTCCTCGTTCATATCTGATGGATATCTTTGAAGGAGGCTCCTCCTTTTGTTTAGCTTTTGTGTCCTTAATGACAATTTGCTCCTTTGACTGTGGTTTGGATCTGCCCACTTTTATCTGTGTGCTCCTTTTTCACTTTAAAGTACATGAAGGTTTGCCTCTTTCCCTTAATTTTTGGTCTTGGAGGTGTGCTAATGGTGGCAAGCATGGCTGCTGCCTCCCTGGCCAAAATCTCAGGTGATTTTCCCTTTTTGTTCCTCTGTTTCTAGACTTCCTGTAGAAAGTCCTGTGCTGATTGTTTTCTGTCTTCCTATAGAAACTGCTTTCTGGCTTCCTGTAGAAACTGTCTTCATTGTTTCGATCTGCTTGGCTGAGGGTGTCTTGCCTTTTAATTGTGGTGTGGTTGCCTTGGTTGTGCCAACTCCCATTTGGGCTTTCTTGGCATTTTTTCCAACCTTTTTTCCTTTTTCGCCCTCTCTGTTTTTGCTGTTGTCTCCTTTTCTATCTCATGCTCAGCGGTCATGTCAAATTCCTCTTTTTCCTTCTGTTCTTCCTCTGTTTTGCCCTCTGCTTGAATGTCTTGTGCTCCCTCATCAATTTTCTTCTCAATTTCTTTAGTTGGCATGGTGTTGAGTTTGTGTTTTAACCAAAAAAAGGAAAATTGTTCATGGGAATAGTCATTTCACTGCGACAGAGGATGGCTGAATTTTCTTCTTTTCTGGACCAAATAAAGAATTCTTCATGCTCCTTACAACATCAAATGACAGTAATTGCCTTGTGTGTTAAAACTGCTGTCACCTAGAATTGGTCTGTCTGTTTATGAAAGAAATTTTTTACAGAGTAGAGCATAAGGACATCGATTTTTTCCAACACATTGATAGATATGCCAATTCAGGTTTTTCCACACACACAGGTCTGTCTCTACTGCTGCATGTCTTCTTTGCAAGGGAATTTTTTATTTTCTTCTTTTTCTTTTTAAAACTAATGAGGAGATTTCGGAAGCAGAAGAAAAGAATGGGTAAACTCACTGAATCATGCAGGCAGACTTCCACTGTTCTCAATGCACAGGTAGACTTTTTACTCTCATTTTTCAATTTAATGTTGTGTTCAATTCACCATTTTTCACCAACAAATCATGCATAAAGAAGTTTCCCCGATCCTACCTCATTTTGAGCTTGAATTTCACTGAAAATCCCAGGTTTTCTTTCAGCATGGTTGTTTTCTGTGTTTCCTGTAGAAGACTTCCTGTAGAAACGCCTGTAGAGCGCCCCTGCACCTCTGAGCGAGCCTGATACACAGCAGAATCTCTAAGACAGGTAGAGAAATTGGTGGAGGATGACTAGTTAATCATTTTGTGCAAACTTCAGTTGAGGATGTGGCAAGTGCAAATGAACAGTAGTTTGTGAGTTTCAGTCGAGCGTTCTTTAATTGCTGCATGACTTGTGGTGAAGGAGTGAGGTGGCCAGGTGTACGTGGCCACATGCAGACTGCAGTGCTATGATGAACTATATGTTCTCTTCTTGTTAATCAGTTGCACTAGAGTTTAAACGACCAACACTACCTGCTTTTTTTAATTTCACGTGAGTTGTCTAACACGTACGCTGCATGATTCCTGGCTGATTGCTAGAGAATTGCACAAGGAACTATTGGCTTAATCCCACCACTTCATTCGTTATGCACTTTCGGATCATATTGATGCAAATAGAGGAGCTGGTTTAGACACATACCTGCAAGTCGAATGGTTGCTGTGAGGTGCTGTGGCCTTTCATTTGCTGCATGCACTGGTTTCTGTGGTTGCATGATGGCTTGGTGGCTGATTCATGGCTATTTTTTCTTGTGCAGGTATCCTCTGGCTGGATCCATGCTGTAGGAGCTGGCTTCACGTTCAGATTTGCACCCTAGAGCTGCTGCTGCTGAATTTTCACAGGACCAAAACTTGTTTTCACCATTGCTCCCGAACGATAGATCGGATCGATCAGAAACTTGCTGAGCACGTTCCTATCATCATTATGCACCTCCCATAGTAAAATTCTGATCAATGGATGCACATATTTCGAGAAAAATGGAAAATGGCTGAATATTTTAGAGATCAATTTCTCGGAAACCGTGCATCGGAATCGGCTGAAACTGCTTGGGTAGGTTACTATCACCCATATGCATCTCCCCATGAAACAGGTTTTGAAATGGATGCACTGATATGGAGAAAATACAAAAATGGCTAACGGTGATGGAGGAAGATTTCTTGGAAACCGTGCATCGGAATTGGATGAAATTGCTCGGGCATGTTGCCATCGTCCCTATACAACTCCCCCTGTAACAGTTTTGCAAATGGATGCACGGTTTTCAAGCTAGGGAAGAAACAAATTCTGTTCTATGTATTTTTTTCTTCAAAGAATTCTGCAAGGTTTTGCATGGAAAGGAAAACTGAGCTTGGGCTGTGATGCAGGCATGGAGATGATGGAAGAGGAGTTTGAAGATTGCAGGAGGACTTATGAACCCTTGAGGAAGCTATCATGTTTGCCAAAATACCTTTTTCAAATCCATTTCTAGCTTCCTATAGAAATCCTGTAATTTCTACAGGAACTTCCTGTAGAACACACAGTTTTGAGGAAAGAAGCACAATGATATGGAAAAATGATGGAGAAGGGTGAGGGATGGAAACATGGATGCTTGTAGGCCTCATGGAAAAATTCTCGGCCTTCAGGTCCTCTTCAGAGATCAATTTTGGCTCGTTTGTAGGCTTCCTGTAGAAGACACAGAACTTCCTGTAGAAGACACAGAACTTCCTGTAGAAGGCACAGAACTTCCTTTGTCTTTGTTTTGAGCGATCCTCCTGACCTGCAATGTCCTTCTTGCAACCTGCAATTATTCAATGGGAATTAGCTTTATTTTTCTTTTATTTTTCTCTTTTTTATTGAAAAACAACTAGGGCGCCTCATGGAGGTTTTCACCCTAATTGCCTGCCCTGGGCGCCTCCAAGGGAGGTTTTCACCCAGAGATCTTATTCCCTTTTTATTTTCTCTTCTTTCCAACCCATTGACCGCCTCATGGAGGTTTTCAATCAATGAGCCAATCTAAGGCACCTCCGAGGAGGTTTTCACCTTAGATTTTTATTTTCATCTTATTTTCATTTTTTCTCTTTTTTTTTCCCCTACCCTACCCTACTTGAAAAAAAAATTCTTTTCAAGTATAAGAATACTTCCAATGGTGCCATGTGCACATCGAGATTAGAGATAAAATGATGTGGCGGCTTGAAATGCATGCTTTGACAACTATCTAGATCTCAGAGACCAAATGATTTGACTTTGAAGGGATCAAACATAGCTGAGGAAGAGAGTACTGCTGCAACTTAGTGACTGTTTGGAACCATGTCTCAATAAAGATTTGATATCCTTGGTCCTTTTGCTGATCTGGATCATTATCCATATCTTCTTCTATCATGACCTTCACATCTTCCTCTTTTTGCTGACTTTTCTCTTGACTAGATGGAGGGTTTGATGGTAACCATGAGGGGGCTTTCTCGATCTCTGGTCCTGATCTCTTCTTTTCATCAAGTGCAGCCCAGGGTTCTTTGATCTCTTCTTTTGAATCTTCTTTTGCCTTTGGTCCTTCAATGTTGTCAACATAGTCTCTGCTTTGCAACACTCTTCTTGAGCTATGGTGAAGATCATTGAGCTCAAGAGGAGTCATTTGGACATGTTGTGTCCCAGTATTGCAATTGTGTTGAGCTACTCCAATGGATAGGTTTGGAAATGGTGGTATGGGTAGCTGAGTGGGGGCGTAGATTTGATATGGATGTGGATGGGGTTGTGGTTGGGCAGGCATTTGGGGTTGCCTTGGTGGAGTGGGAGGCGATGGTTGTGGACGAGCAGGTGGTGGAGGAAAAGAAGCGGGAGGAGTGTTGTATTGGGGCCTCCACCCCTGATGAGGTGCATTCCACTGAGGCTATGGCTGGGCATAAGAGTGAAACAAATGAGCAACTGGTTGGGCATAATATGGATCTATGAAGGAACAAGGAGGAGGTGTGAACCAGGAAGGATGAGCAGGGTGACCCCAAGAAGGCATGAAAGTGGCTTGATAGGGGTCATAATAGGTCTCAGATGTCCCTTGCAGTTCCTGCTGGTAAGATCTAGGTCCATGTGGCCTCCTTTGTTTCATATAATAGAGTGGTTCAGTGGATCCTTTAGCCCTTTGATAGGCAGCTTTGATTCCGGGCAAGGAAGGGCACTGATTCGTAGGATGGTCTCTTTCACAAACAAAACACACTTCTATGGAGTGCAATGGACATTTGTTCCTAGGATGCTTTCTAGTGCACCTGGGACAGAAGATAGCCAAAGCCCTCTTGGCTTCCTCTTGCTTCCTTTGGATCTGCAAGGTATCCAGCTGCATGGCAAGAAACTGCCTCATATCACTCTTGAAATCTTTGATCTGAGCTTCAAATTCGTCTTTGGACAAGGTGCTGCTCCCAACATTTCTGCTTGTAGCCATTTGCTCCAGAGGAATGGTTTCTTCTTCTTCTTCCCTTGAGGTTCTTCAAATGTGTCTTGCTGTCCACCTAAGGGTTCTTTAATCACAGCCATCGAAGAAGAGAGAATGTTGGCTGTGTGAAGCAGTGGGGGTGTTGTGCAATCATTTTTCTAACTTATCTCTACTCCTACAAGGCACGAAAAGGAATCTATTTGGTTGATTTTTGCTTTTTTCTACTTCTACCTGCAAAACTGAAATAGGTTGAACTGCAACTAACTATCTTGTGAAAATGAAAATGCGGAGTTGAAATGAAAGCAGGAAAGGACTAATCTATCTTGCTCAAATGAAATTGCAGGAATGAAATGCTAGTCTACGCTTGCGGAATTGAAATGCTAATCTACACCTGCAGAAATGAAACTACGGAATTGAAATGCTAATCTATGAAAACAGGAAATGCTAATCTACTTTTGCATAAACGAAATTGCATAATGGAAATGAAATAAACTACTTAGCAGAATATTGTAGTGGAAAATAGAAGAAAAGCAGCAATCACCAATACTCTGATGCTTCCCCGGAAATGGCGCCAAAAAGATGGTGGGCTCCAGTATTGCAGCAATAATGCTGCAACTCCTGGGACTCCCGTCTTTACTTTTATCAACCCGGTAGTTCGTAACAAACTTGGAAGCGACGGTGCTGTATGCACAAGTACTAGCTCTTGCCGCAGCTGTCACTTGGTCAGCTGGCACAAGTCCGCTAGGAGCTTAAGCCAACTTCTATGAGCTCTTAAAAGAAGCTTTTTAATTGATGGATGAAAGCTAACTCGAAGGAAGATAATCTATTTGCGAAAAGAGATTGAAAAACTGAAGGAAAACGCAAACCCTAGCAAACCCTAATTCTACCAGCTAGTCCTACTAATGCAAAGGAGAGAATGAAAACTACTGAAAGAGATGCCATTACTGCTATGAAGGTAAAATACATGTGCCTAGACTACCTCTATCTGAAGAAAACATCTTTTTGTATTTTTGATTAAGTCGTCAGTTTCATCATGCATATGCTTTCACTGTTCTTTGATTGTGCAGGGGTGGATCAAGGAGGAAAAATGCTTGGAAGAGGTCGGGAAGGTTCAGAGAGGGTCTAAGGAGTCCCTAACACCCTTCCAGAGAGTTTCACAAAGTTTGGCTATCAAGGAACCTCATTTGTGAGCTTCTATAAGAAGTCTGCAGGGGTTCTACAAGATGTTTAGGAATTTCTACAGGATGTTTAAAAATTGGATTTTGGAGGATGGGTGAGTGAGGGAAGATGCATGAATGGATATGGAGGTAGGATAGGGGTCTGAAGTGGCCCAGGGACTGGTGGATGGAGTGGTGAGAAGGTGTAGATGGCTAAATTGGCTCAAAGAATGCTGAAACAATGATTGCACAAAAAGGTAGGGTTACTTGGGCAAGAGGACAAATGTGAGACGAGGAACCTAGCTAGGAGATGGAGTAGATGGCTCTGATGAAACTTAGGTGGATGAAAGAGTGGTAGAGATGCTCTGCACCGTATACATTCAACTGAATCAACAAAGTCTTGCAAGTAATCAAATTCCTAGCTAATCTAATCTAACTAACAATAAAGTGAATGAACAACAACTTTATTTGGAAGAGAACCATGTATATCAACTATGCAATGAAACATTTCAGAGATCTGAACACATAACTAACTTCTGCAAATGAAAACAATACACTAAGGATTGCATGGTAAAGCAAACTAGTGTTTTTGTTTGGGACAACACGGTTACTTCAATTCCAGC
Organism: Pinus tabuliformis; assembly: GCA_031772625.1. NCBI lineage: Eukaryota > Viridiplantae > Streptophyta > Pinopsida > Pinales > Pinaceae > Pinus > Pinus tabuliformis. The sequence continues at coordinate 152,079,115 of CM062819.1, read as the reverse complement.
CCCTGATCCAATAAGGAAGAGGTGAAACCAAAAGTGTTTGTTGACCCTTTTTTTGGAGCCTTTTTCCTGTTATTATCCTACCAACTAAATCTGAACATGAAAAGCTACTTTAACCATCAAAAGCAATCTAAATAACAAAGCAAGATTTAAATCTAAATAGCAGATTTTATTCTAAGAATGCAACAAAAACACATAAAGATAAACAAAGGAGGTACTGGGCACTTGAGATGGGCCCAACCCCAAGAGCTACAACCTCCTAAGAGAGATTTAGAGCTGGTGCAAAGCTGGATTCATCTTTATTGAGCAAGAAAAGAAGAGTTACATAAAAAACTGTCCACAAGGGAAAGCTTGAAAATGTGCTGAAATGCAAAGCTAATCTACTGACTAAAATCGAACTACAAACTAGCTAACTTCTGCCTACAAAGTGACTAACTACTAGCTAACCAAAATGAGGCCCTAAGCCTTCTTATTTATACAAATTGAGGACCCCAACAGCCCTCCTAAACTTTAGGAACTCGGCTGCCAAAACTTGTAGTTAACAACACTTTTACTAGCACTTGCTTGGCTGCCCTTGTGATGATTGATTTGGTGGCCCTTGAACTCCGAGCTGATGGTGGAGAATTCGAGGTAAGGGCCCATAAATGAAGGGGACACCTTCCTACAAATCCTCTCCCTTGTTCTCCCACGAATTTGGCTGCCAAGTGCTCATTAAAACCTTTGATTTTGTCTCCAAATTGACCAAAAAGACTACACAAAGCACACATTAGACTTGTTGGCATAATGACTAACCCAATTCACTCTATTAGCATAAATATAATAAAAAGCATGCAATAAACTAATGAGAATGGTGGATTAAGTCGAATTAGGAGGTTGAATGAGCCCATATAATTATCCATTTTTGGGGCTCATCAGTTGGTTCAATGTGTTTCATTTTGGTGTGTTATATTTTTGCAATTATCTTTAATTCATTTCTTTAGAAGCTAAGATTTCAACTGATTTTGGGTGTTTTAAGAACCCCCCATACACTAATTCATGTGTTGGATAGGAATTAGAAACCATCAAGGAAATATGAAAGTATGTTCAAGAACTTCTTAAGTGAAGAAAAATGAGACTCTAATAACTTTCTAACTGCCTCTCAGGAGGAGAAAATTCTAGCTTCCATCAAGGGAATACCTGCACTTCAGAAGTGATAGAAGAACAAAAGGTCAATTTGCCATCTCTACAAGAAGATCCAAAATCCTTCCCTGATCACCTTTGTAGATCTTCCTTGGAGACTAAATTATCATAGCCTGGGCTTGAACCTGAGATCGAGGAGTTATCAACATGTCTTCTATCAGATCTCCCATACACTCAAGAGACCAACCATCTAATGGTAGGAGATATACATGGCATGGTAGAGGAGCATATACATAATGGACTGAATGAGGCAAGGGAGTCAAGGATATCATGTTTATATTAAAGACTAGTTCCAGATGACCGCCAGATCAAAGCAACACTCTTTTCTCCAACAACTCTTGACACCACATTACTCGAAGCAGTCAGCCTTTCATAATCCAGTATGCATTGAATCCTATCTCTAAAATCCAAGTATAAGCATATATCTTATCTTATTATGCACATGGATTCATTGACAGTACTCTTATACTTGAAGAGGTTTTCCCTCTTTCAAGTAGGGTAGGATAGTATAGTAAATAAATGAATAAAATAGTAAAGAAAACATAAGTCTAGTTGTAAAAATAGGGTAACCAATGCAACTAGACATAGATTTTCTTGAAAACCAAGTCTTTTGGTGAGAAAGATAAACAATAAACTCTATAAGCTCATATTGGTTCCATTGGTTCTTCAAAATATTTTTGGTTCTATACTCGAGTTGGCTAATGTGGGATTCGCTAAGGCCCACCTTCCAACAGATCTTGTCCCATTGAATTTAGCACTTTATCTGGGGCTGAGATCAAATATCTTTTTGAGTGCCTTGGAGTTTGCATACATCAATGGAAAAATTCCTCATTGATAATAAGGGAATACCTCAATGTCTCTTGATTTCCAGATCTCGTAGGTGACTTGACCTCAACACATTCATTCGTTCTTGTCAGAATGCAATCTTTCACCTTGTCACTCATTAACATTAATAGTGAGTTGTCTCCCACTAGTTAATACATCCTTCAATGGTCGGTAATCCAATGAATTCTTTCTATTTTCAACTTTAACAAAGTTTATTCACATAGATAAAATTGTGTTAGGTATGGGTTTATGATTTATGGTTCTAACATAAGTTTGCAAAGACATGCCAATAATAAAAAAATAAAAAAAGAGGATCCAATCTCCAACAACATCTTAAAGTCTTTTAGTTTAAGTTGGTTTCAACCTGATTTCCTCCAAATATGTATACAACTTCAATCCTTTCAGTTGATAACAACAACAACATATCTCTATCAACATTCAATTCCATCAGTGCAACCTCCAATTGCAACAATGGTTCTAAATATTTTTCCTCTAATTATCCTAAGTTTAATGGTCTTTATAGCCTCAACATCTTTAGATTCAGTAAGTATTGGCAGCTAAACAATTACGAGGTAAAGTAGTTTTAATTCACTTGATTTTTTTATGGATAAAGGAAAATTAGTAATTTACAACTTCTCACATGCGTGTCAATTCACCTTCCTTTCAATATAATTTCATCACTACCATATTTTTCTGCCACCTTAATTATTTTCTATCCATCTCGCAACCATGATCATTCTATTGTTCAATCCCAAGGCTCTTATTTCTATGATTCCATGAAGAAGTTATGGGTTGTGAGTTGTAGGTATTTCAGGTTTGGATGGCATAATATCAATGATAATGATAATGTTTTTAATAGTGCTAAGGGAGATAGTGGTCTTGTTGTTTTTAGAATGACATTTTTGTTTTGATCACAATGGCTAAGAAAAGTTTGATATACAATGGTTAAACCCTTTTTTCTGAATCCCAAATTTAAATTGATAAGGGACATCAAAATTGCAGGAAGTGGAAAAAATAAGTTTCCTTCTAAATCCAGTGTTAATGGTTGCTGAGCTCAAGAATTAGAAACATATTCCTTCCTGTCAACAACAAATGTAATTTGGTAATATCTTCAGTCTCGACATTTTTTTGTTTTTTGTTTTTGCACTTCTCCTGATTTGAGTTAAGGACCAAAGAGATTCTCGAGAGAATTGGCACCATGGTGGATGGATGAAAAATATCATGATTTGGTGTACTCTAGTAGTGTTGATGTTTTAGTTCCCCATGGTTTTGTTGGTGTTTATGAGATGCTACCAAACTTTGGTTCTGGATTGTTTTTACTTATTCAAGTGGTTTTACTACCAAAATTTACTCATACATGGAATAATTCTTGGGTTTCAAAGGATGAGAAATTCTGGTATATAACATTGCTTATTGTGTCTCTTGCTTGTTACATTGCAACATTTATATTCTCAGGATTTCTCTTCCACTAGTTCAATCCTTCAGGCTATGAATGTAATCTCAAAACATTCTTTATTGTGGCAATATTAAGTTTGGAATTTGTATTTGCAATCATTGCATTGCATCCTAAGGTGAATGGAGGCATTTTTCTAGCTTCAGTAATATCAATGCACTGCACATACTTTTGTTACAATGGACTTTAAATGGAACCAAGGGACTATGAATGAAATGGTCTATTGGCACTCTCTTACTTAGAATGCTTACAATAGTTCTCTAGGTGATGTATTTTGCAGTTCGTGCCGGTTCTTCAACTACATTACTTTCACCTCCATCCTCATGAAGGGAAAGTTCTGGGAATCCTTTGCTCTCATTTGATGAGATTGATGAATGCCACAAAAATGCAAAAAAATATGAAGAACAGCTTGTCACATATTCGTACTCTTTTTTTTCCCATGTTTTTTTGCCCTCGCCAACATGTATTTAGCTATTATTATAACTGGCTCGACAAGTTCAAAAAATATATGGTGAAAATATCTTTGGTATTGGTAGCTCATTGGTGTTAGAAATTATTGGATCAATTTCTATCTCAAACAATGGTCATAATGGCCTTCACAATCTTATTTTCCATATTGAAATTTGCATGGCCCAATCTAGTAGCTCTCAGAGAGGTTTTTAATTTTGGGCCTGAGAAAATTCGACAAGTAAAAATTCTAGAGTGGTATAATGGTAGAAAATTTTAGGTTCTCACATCCAATCCTAATGAATTTAGAAGCAATTTCAATAATTATATTTGCTACCATTTTATGGGTATGGAGGTCAAAGCCCCGGAAGGTAATCTATTAAACAGGGTTGGGAACAGGCACTACAAATGACAAAGATATGCTTTCTATTGCCATATTATGGATACACCAGGATCTCTCAACTTTGTTATGTAGGGGATGTAACATAATATCGAAGTTGGGGATCCTTCCTAGGAGGCAACTTTTGTGATGACATTCAAGGCCCTTTCTCAGCTAGTTTCCTTTATTAATGGACACCCCCATGGTTCTCTTCTTATTTTTGTGCTTAGTATGAGTTTTTGGAAGTTTAGTTTGGATGTAGCAGATGGGATAGTGGAAGTTATCATCAATTTGGTGACATCAAATGAGGATTTGTGGATAGGTGTGGAGTACCACTCTTCATGGATTCCCTTACTAGGAAGTTGATTTTAGGTGGGCCAAGTGCAGAGAAAATCCTCCAAAAGAGTGGAGAGAAGTGTTGTTGGGTAAATTATTGGTAGTAGAATACTTATGGTATTGAATTAGTGCTTGCAAAAATGAGGAGAGGAAGGTTGTGAACCTAAGAGTGATCCAGGCGGATAGTGGTGGCCACCCACCACTTCCACTTGGACCCCCACCATTGTTTCTTTCAATTTTTCAGTTTCCTTAATTGTAGCACAGTTTACTATTTTAGCAGTTTTTCAGGTCCTAAACTTCCGGAGCCATTTTGAGGCCCTAAACGACAGTGTTTTGGCAATCTAATGCCAATGACTTTTTATAAGTCATTTTTTTCGTCATAGTCATCGGAGAGATCTTTACAACGAGATATCATGCGCGTCAAACGAAGATAATATGACCAAGTCACGACCCCGGGAAGTTGGTTGACCAACTAACCCCAATGGGGCCCATAAATTCTTGGTGTTACATCTCCTCAGGTTAGGGTTTTGGTTGTTTAGGGTTTGCTCTTATTGTTCAATAATAAAACGCCCCTTGAGCCTCATTGTAATGCATTTCAGAGGCATGTAGCCACCACATCTCTTCTTAGAGATAAACTACCATCGTCGAGCTAGTCTCATTTCCATACTATTTGTAAGCATATTTCATTATTTGATATTAATAAAAGGAAGTGTTATTTTTGCTGCATCTCTATATTTATGGTTATATCTATAATTTGTTGTGTTCCTGTTTAAATTCATATCAATGGTATCAAAGGGGTTTGCTCTTTCTCTAGTTTTCCTTGCATGTCCCCAATGAGGTCGGGATATAAGGAGTTAGGGCTTGAACTGGTCAAACCTTTGCAAGACTAGCCTCGCAAATCTCGACGACCTCCCATGGTGGATGAAAAGAAAGAAGAGGGGGCAGGAGATCCTATCAAAATATTTCTCGAAGAAGCCCTCGAGCAACAAAGGAACGCGATGATGGACAACTTTGCCCAGATCCTTCAGCGACTACCCAAGGGCGACACATCTAATAGCTACTTTGGAAACGCCACACCCTTTAAGGTACAAGTTAACTTTGAAATCCCCATATTCGAGGGTCAGATAGATGCAGATGTTGTAGATAAATGGTTAAATCTGCTAGAAGGGTATTTTTATTTTCATGATTTTTCCAGCCGTGAAAAGATTACTTTCGCTCTTCTCAAAGCAGCCCCCCACATCAAGGACTAGTGGGAAACCTACTGCGAGTAGAAGGATGAAAGTGCGGCCTCATTGTTTTCAGCTGCACCCACTTGGAATTCATTCTGGGATGCCATCAAGGAGCAGTATTAACCTATCGGAAGCTATGAGGATAAATACATAAAGTGGACCACGGTGCGGCAGGGAAGGGACCAAGACGTGCCGAAGTTTACCAAAATTTTTGATAACCTTTGCACAAAGTTGGGTATTAAGGATTCTGAGTGGAATTTGGTACTCAAATACTGTGGATGCCTACACAGGTACATCCAGGATGATATGGAGTTCCTGGACATCTCCTTGCTTAGCACGGCGTACCGATACACTGTCAAGATCTAGCATAAGTTTAAACATAAGAAGCGAGACTTTGGATCCGCGAATCCGAAGCAAGGGAAAGGCTTCCCCAAACTGCAAACCAAGGACAAAGCCAAGACGATGTGACCCAAGGCAACCCGTCGAAGCCACAATAAAAGAAGAACACCACGAAGTCAAAGAAGGACACAAGAAAGTGGTGTGAGTTCCATAAGAGCCCCACTCACAACACGAGTGAGTGTCGGACCAAGCAGTTGCTGGTGGCCGAGTTGAAGGCTTAAGAATCAGATGCAAGTTCTGACCCTGAGTCAGAACTCGATAAGGGGAATGACAAAGAGAAGCAAATCATTGATGCGGAGCCCAGCGCCACTGTTGCCACCACCAAGGTCCAGAAGAATGAGACGGAAGATCCAGAGGAGGGGGAGTGTCTTTTCCACTCACAAATGTGGGTGAAGGGTTCGCCGCTGCAATTCATTGTCGACAGTGGCAGCCAAAAAACCTCATTTCAACAGAGGTCGTGAAGCGGCTAGGCCTACTAATCACACCACACTCGAAGCCGTACAACATCGGGTGGCTTCACCAAGGACGAGATCTCCAATTCCGCCAGCATTTCTGCCTTCCCTACAACATCAAGCCCTTCATAGATGAGGTATTGTGTGATGTTGCACCTCTTGATGTTTGTGATGTATTATTAGGCCAACCATACTTGTGGAAGCGACATGCTGTGTATGAGTCAAGGCCTCGCATTGTTATTATTTCTTTGTGTAATACATTATACATGATACCGGAGGTAGCCCCACTTACCGCCACTTCTTTGATCTATGCTAAGAAAAGAAAGGAGTAAGATCATCTCCTAGACTAGGAAATTTATTTTCTTTCTGGTTCGCTCTCAAAGTAAGGGGAAGATCATAGCCACATCCATGGCCCTCGGGAAGGGTTCCTCCATGCAGCAGAATCAGGTGAATACGATCATGAAAGGATACAGGGATATCTTCTCCTCACCGACAGGGGTACCGTTACATTGTCAGGTCAAGCATTCGTCCGATCTGACTCCCCGAGCACCTCTACCCAATGTGTCGATATATTGTCACTCCATTATGGAAAATTCCAAGTACAAGTAGCGACATGATCAACATCAGGTGTCACACAAATTTTAGGTGGGCGAAAAAGTTTGGTTCCATTTGCAGAAAGAATGCCTTACCAAAGCCCATCAGAAGCTGAGACCACTTTGATATGGTCCTTACACCATTAACAAAGATGTGGGAAACAATGCTTTGGAGCACAACATTCCCCCATTCCTTGGTTTTCACCGAGTGTTCAATGTGGGCCACCCTCAACCATGCTTCCCACCATTGGACACATCAGAGATTGCATAACAACTCACCAGAGACCAAGTTCAACAGAAGCTTCCCCATCTTGTGGAGGCACTCAATGCAATGGGGACCATTGCTTCCTAAGGGGGGAGGAATGATCCAGGTGGATAGTGGTGGCCACTCGCCAATTCCACTTGGACCCCCACCATTGTTTCTTTCAGTTTCCGTAATTGTATCACAATTTATTATTTTTAGCAGTTTTTTGGGTCCTAAACATTCTGAGTCATTTTGAGGCCCTAAACAACTTTGTTTTGTCAATCTACCGCCAACGACTTTTGAAAAGTCATTTTTTTTGTCGTAGTCCTCGGAGAGATCTTTTCAACAAGCTATCATGCACGTCAAACAGAGATAATATGACCAATTCACGACCCCGGGAAGTTGGTTGCCCAACTAACCCCAATGGGGCCCATAAACTCTTTGTGTTACATATCCTCAGGTTAGGGTTTTCTCTTATTGTTCAATAATAAAAAGGCCCTTGAGCCTCATTGTAATGCAGTTTAGAGGCATGTAACCACCACATCTCTTCTCATATATAAGCTACCATCGTTGAGCTAGTCTCATTTCCATACTGTTTGTAAGCATATTTCATTATTTGATATTAATCAAAGGAAGTGTTATTTCTGCTGCATCTATGTATTTATGGTTATATCTGTAATTTGTTGCATTCCTGTTTAAATTCAGATCAAAGAGTGCATGGGGTATTCTATTCAACATGTCTAGTTGTTATGTACATACTATTACTAGTGAGAAATATCATTGAGGACTAGTTGAATCCATAAAATATTTGTTTTCCATTAGTCGTAGAAGAAGTTTTAAGGCTAGTTACAACAATTCATCTATTTTATGTTTTGGGTTTCATAAGTTCAAAGAGCATGCTTGGGAAAAAGGAAACAAAAGTGGTGGGCGAATGAAGATTCATAATTTCTCTTTAAAGCCTATGATGAAGTAAATCAAGAGGGACATAAATAATTTTCAGAAATCAAGGAAACTGCACAAAATAAGAATGTTTGGCTTGGAAAAATATATAAGGGGGCACTTTAAACATTTTAGTGAATGTTGTTAGAATTTGCAGGCCTTTTTGGAGGATAGATTTCTTATGCATGAGGACATGCAAATATCTAGGTGTATGGGAGTGCTGTGCTCCTATTTTTTCATGTTTCTCAACTATTTTTACCACAACCCTCAACATATAACCCTACATTGCCCTTTTATTGTGCATTTTCAACCCTTGGAACCCAAAACCTTTTGAAACACATATTGAGGTAAAAAGTTCCTTATTTGTATTGATTCCTAAGTCTCTATTAGATTAATTGAGTTTTAAGTGCTTTTATTGATGAAGAACTATTTAGTTTAGTTTCAGTACGAGCAGTGCAATTTCGGTATTTGATCATGGTTAACACATTTGCAACATTATAGAAGAAATTACGATAAATAGGTTTTTTATCCTAGGGTCGAAAACCTATTTTACATCATTCAAATCACACTAAAGCAAACATGTGAGGTGCCAACATCGAAATATTGTTACATGTCAAAGTTTCTAGACTACCAAATTTGGACATAATTCCCTAGGCTATGAAGGTGAATCTGAATATTTCAAGACATGGTTTTTCTTTTCAGAATAACAAATTGGTTATGTCTTATGTCTCATATTGTTTCCCAAAATTCATCACGGTTTGGAAGATATACTTGGTTCTTTGAAACCATTTTTCCCAAAATGAATAGTTTTCCCAAATTTCAAAATTTTTCCCAGATTTGAAGAGATTGTCAAATCAGAGGTCAAGACAATAAGGGGAGTGAATCTTAGTCATATTCTAATGTATGGAAATCATTTTATGAATATTTGTTTGTATTTTGGGAGAGTAAATCACCTAATCTTACCTTGTATGATTCCTTTTGCCATCTTGAATGTATTTGCTAGTTGAACAAATATGAGATTGGGGATTGGTTTTGATCCACCCGAATGCTATTTTGAACAAATATTTGGATTTGAAATATAGCTAACGAGGTTAAACATTCATTTTTTTTAACAAGGATTATCGTAGGTTGTTGGCAGAAGCTTCATCATGGCAACAAACTTGAGTGTTGCCTCTATGTGACAATACTGATCTTTTATTAATTTGGTGTATTTTTAAATTAGATTTCATTACGTTAATTTGTAGATGTAATAAGATACTACTAAGCTCAATATTCCATTTTCATATTGTTTTATAGGTCTTTAAGTTCCTTTGCAATGTTTTGTCTTTATCCTCTGCCTCTTTATTTTGTCAAAACTAATTTAGTTTAGATTTAATGGTTTTATGGTGTTTTGATTTTTGGCAAAGATACACTATAACAAAGAGTCATTGAAGGAATATTAAGATAACAAGAGGTCATTCCTACATAATTACATGAATGAACAAACCATTTGCATGATAGATTGTAGGTTAGAATTTTTATGGCATTTGTTGTGCTGTATCCCAATGATGGATTCCATAGTGTTATTTTCAATGCCTTTACTTTCAGCCTTCAATTTCCGGATTTTATTTCAAGAAACTAATCACCATAATGAGAATCCTTCCTTTATTTAGATCCAACATGCTATGGAATGCATGAGTGCTTACTTGCGAGCAGTGAAAGGTTGCATTTGAGAGCTGTGCCAGGGGATTTGAGTCTAGGACTAGCCTGCCGGTCTTTAGTTTCAATGCATATTTATTTGCATTTGTTTCCTATCTGAACATGTTATTTACTTGTTAATTTACAAAAGTAATTGTCACATTAGATTAGATCAAATTAGACTAGATTAAGCTTTAATCCCGCTTATATTGTAATATAAATACATATATTTTGACGAACAAATTTATCAATATCACATACTCAATATGACATGTGTTGATATGACATTTTCTGTAATTAATTAATTTAAGATAAATTAATTAAAAGAGTATAACTAATTTGGAGATAAATCTTAACACTTGATCTGTGTTTACTACCATGAATATTCCATCATATTCCATAGAGCTTATATCTCCACCATCCACTTAATAATTATGAATAATTAAGTTAAAATTTTAAAAGGCCTAAGAGTATAACTAATTTGGAGATAAATCTTAACACTTGATCTGTGTTTACTACCATGAATATTCCATCATATTCCATAGAGCTTATATCTCCACCATCCACTTAATAATTATGAATAATTAAGTTAAAATTTTAAAAGGCCTATTTTGAAATAAACCTTGCTATTGACATCATTATAACATTTTCTTTATTATTATATGAAAACTACAAAATTATAAAGAATAACTTTTTACATTAAACTTGAATAAGAAATCCAATACTAAAATGAGTTGTTTTTAGTGCTACTTTTTGAGAGTTTTTCAAGTGGGTTTTTCCTGTCTAAATTATCTAAAATCCCGCAGGAATTTATTGAAATCACAAGTTTGATGGGTAACTCCTGCACAATCTAAGTGCCCTAGGGATTTTGAGGGTGCTGAATCCATATATACTGTCAAAAACCCAGTTTACATAATACAAATCAAGATTTCACCTCAAACTTTTGACCAGATTCAAGCACTGAAAGTTCAAAAAATCGCACTAAAAACAACTCCATAATAAAAGGGGAAAATTAAACTAGTGACTAAACATCTAAAAATACCTTTAACAAACACCCATCACCCAAAATACTATAAACTGCAACAATGGTATTACAATGGTATTATTTTCAGGGTCTCCATTACAGTTTTTGCGGAAAACCATACCGAGAAGCTGCGTGGAGGATCATTTGTTTCAATCCTTCCGCTTCCATAATTTATGTCCCTTCCTTTGTCTGCACACACATTTGGAAGATCTCCATTTAGAAGGGGCAAAAAAAACAATATAGGAAATGTTTTGACCAAATCCCGTTTGGATTTGATACCTTCGCCATGACTGTGCTGACAGTGTAATCATGAAAGGAGACAATAGTTGAACTTTTAACCTCCAATATTTGAATCGACTCCAAGGCCTTAGTTATCTGTACTAAGAGGCCAGGCTGCTTCCGGCAATATATAGCGATACGAAATGTTGTTCCCTGAATCTTGCAAGCATCAACCTGATGGCACAGATCAAAGCCTGGCAACGGTTAAAAACCTTTCGACTGTGTCAGGCTAATAGAGAAAACAACGTAATTTAAGCTGCTGTGTATGTGCTCAGCTGAATGTTGCTTACTTGAAGAACTGTTTGAGCTTCATATTTGCTGCCAGCCCATGGGATAGGACAAGGGTGGGTAATTTCAGGTGGGTTATTTTTGAATTTGCTTTTTTAAGTAAAATTTGGACAAATTCAAAATATTCTTAAAATCTAATTAAAATAAAGATATTCTTGAAATCTACTATCTAAATAAAAATAAAAATATTCTTGAAATCTATCATCGATATATATTTTTTTATATATTTATAAAACGTATATTTATATGTTAGCCATTATCAAATACAGTGTATGAAGAGCAGTCTCTTTGATTGTTGGACTGTAGAGCTGCAATGTCACCCTCAATCTCCTTCACTTGATTTTGCAAGAGTTGTATATATGCCATCGCGTCCTTCACCATAGAGGCCTTGTCCATCTGCTAGTAAAAATATAAACTAATTATTGTAAAAAAGAGAAAATAAATTGATCAGATCTCAGAAAAAAATTACAATTTGTTTTTTAATCATGTTTAATAAATAGTATATCTGTAGATGGTATATTTAGGAATATTTTTGAATTCGATGGGTTTCAGGTTAAATGGTTTTATCCTTATTAAGATTCTGAAATATTTTATAAGAATTGGGTCAAAATATTTCATTGTTTTTTGAAAAGATTTTTGGTGGAAATCACATCATAATGCCTTTGTTCATGTTTTTGGAATTCTTGGGACAAATTGAAGAATCAGATTATAGCTACAGTGTAAATAGAGAGCAGGTTATCTAACGGCTATATTTCACTAGAAAACTACTACATTATTATTAAAATTTTGAAACATTTTAAAAATTAACAACCAAATTAGATTTGTTGTCTTTTTATCATTACAAATTTTAAAAATATTCTAAAATTTGATGAACAAAATCTAAATCTACACTTAAATAATGAAATTAAAAATATTTTAAAATCCGATAAACAAAGCCTAAATCTAAACTTAAATAATTAAGCCTTTCCAAAAAAATACAAGGATACCTTGGTGATGAAGGGGACAAGCGACCTCAGAGCATAAAGGCTTTCATTCAATTTAGTACGTCGTTTCCTCTCTGACATTAAATTTCTGCATGCAGCGGAATGCGCGGATTTTCCGAGTTTAAGGTCGGATTTCCTTTGAGGACAGGAAATCCTACAGGAATTAAGAAATTCCATGGAATGAAGAGCAGGATGATCATGAAAACTTTCCCGCTGAGAAGTCTCAACATCTAACCTTGAGAATTCCTCAACATCTAACATATAATCATCGCTGCTTAATGTTGTTTTCACAGTAAAAAGCTGATCATCAAAATCAGGAAATGATTCAATGGTTGAATAATCAAAACATTCTATTGCACCCATTTTAATCAAAACAGAATAGTCCACTGCTGCTGTCAAACTTCAAAATTGTGTTCCCCTTAATGTAGTAATGGGGATGACTTAAACATGGTATTTAATTGAAATTGATATTCTTTCAACTATAATTCAGCTCAGCATTAATTTGTATTGTTTGCACTGCACTGTCAGAATCTATCGTTACAGGTTTAATAACGCTTTTTTTCCTATCGTCTTGCAATTATTGTTAAAACATTTCCTGTCATTTTGTAATTATTGTGGGACTCTGGTTGCCATTCATAAAATAACTAAAGTTGGAGTGGTGGACCTCTGTATTTAGTTATAATCATTACATATGGTCCTTGGACTTTGTCTAGCCTGGCATCTTTATCATGAAATGTCTCAATGTAACGTTTGCATAGATGTTTTATGTGCCAATAATGGCAGGTAACATGATCCATACATGGTGTGGAAATAATTTGAAAAATATGAAACATCACATTTCAACATGTGATGTGTGTTTCTCTTTCAATTTTAAAAGTAGATCAATAAATATTTAGGTGTGCTGGATTTGGTAAAAACATGCATTTTAGAGAGAGAGGAACAAATAGTTTGGTATTTCCTCACCATTTCTTTTTATTATACCGAATATTTTATTCGGTTTTTCATTATTTAATAAAGAAAAATAATGCTTTTAAGTATCTAGGAATATATATAATTTAATAAAATTAAGCCAACTTTTCATCATTATTAAAAATATAAAAATTAAAATAAGATTAATCAAATTTTATTAAAAATAAAAGGTTTAAATATTCAAATACTGAAATATTACACGTTGTGTAACAAAGCAAATTACATTAACCACTCATAAGATGGAATTTTTAAAATAACAAATTTTCTTTTGTAGATTAAGAGATTTCTTTATAAATTTTTTCGGAAATAAATGTTTAAGTGGAAGTTGTAGATCTATCTTTGAGAAAGCATTGCTAAAGTATTTAATTCTCTATACACATGAAAGTAAGAAATTTAATGGAAACAAGTGGAAATCTCATTTAATTAGTCAACCAAAGGAAGTAAATTCATGTTGTGAAAATGGAGTTGATTGTTCTTCCAAAGAATATTTAATTCTTTATATACATGAAAGTAAGAAATCCAATGGAAACAAGTGGAAATCTCCTTTAATTAATCAATCAGAAGAAGTAAATTCATGTTGTGGAAATGAAGTTGATTGTTCTTCTAGGTAATTACCAACTAGGAATCTCTAAATACCTGAGTTGTACCTATCCTAGTATCCAAGGTTATCTTCAACCAATATTTGAGAGTCTTAAATTCTTTGAGGTTATTTGTACACCTACTCAGGTTATCTTTGGATAGATAATAATGTGAGTCTCATAAATAAAAATCACCTCCACTTTACATATACAAGTTGGATCTTGGGCGGCTCCGTAAAAATAGCTCCAAGCAAGTAATGTCCACATGAAGTTCACCCATTTATTGGCCAGTCATAGATTTACTAGAAGAATTACATTATTAAAATATGGCACATATCAATGCACTAATTTAGATTGTGGGAATTGACCACTCCTAAAAAATAATGGCATTTCTTGCCGTAGATATACCCTAAAGGATTACAAAAGGTATAGCCCTAAAAATAGTTAACTCACCCTTATCATACCAAATCTTCAAACACTCCTCTAAGCCCACTTCACTTCAAAAATTATTTATTCCTAGCAATTGCTCCATATCCTTCTAAGTTTGTTATGCATATAGACATTCTTGAAAGATATGTATAGTTGTTTCAATTACTTTCGATAGAGTGAACATATGATAGGCCTCCCCTTATTCCTCTTCTGCAAAATTTCCAGTGTGCCTATCTTGTGGTTTAATGTTAACCACATTAATAGTTTTTTCTTCAAAGGAGCTATATTCTTCTAGAGTTTGGGCCACCATAACTTGATCTCCTAGTTATCTATTACCTAAAAAGGATAATAGCAAAATTCAGGTATGTGAAAACCATTACCCTTGTTCTTAGCCCAAACCAACTATTGTGTGAATGCATGAAGATGACTTACACTTTTGGGCCAAATGTGACAATGAAATTTTAAAATTTTACTCTTTTTTCAAAATGAAGCCCTCAAAATTCATACAAGCATTATGAATTTTGATTTGGAGTGAAAAGACAATTTGTGGAGAATTATGTTGTTGTTCTAATGATATTTTTTTCAATTTTTTGTGTGTGTTGTATAATATGTCAATTTTCCATTAAATGACATGCTTGTCCTTACAATTTTTCGTACATCTTAAGATGTACGTGCATGTTTGAGTAGCATAACTTTGTCTAAAATGTGTAACATTTAATCTCTCTCTCTCTCTCTCTCTCTCTCTCTCTCTCTCTCTCTCTCTATCTATCTATCTATCTATCTATCTATATATATATATATATATATATATCTATATATATATATATCTATATATATATATATATATATATATATATATATATATATATATATATATATATATATATATATATATATGATCTACACGGAGGGAACTAAGTTTTTGTTTTTATGCAAAATATATTTTTTTATCATTTTCGAAGTTGGCAAAGTAATATTGCAATTGCATTTTGCAGACACATGTGATCACATCCAAAAAAATTTCAAGCATTATGTTTTAAAAGAATTAGATGAAAAATATCATATGATTTTGAAAATGTCAAATTCATATGCCTTTGGGTAGAGGATTCCTTCATGAATCCAAATGATCAACTTCGCCACCTAAGGATAAATTTTGTCATAATTCCACTATGGTGCAAAATGATGTTGCAGAGAAATTTGCAGAAAGGGTGCTAAAATTGTTGTTTTTAGGACCTCATAAGCTTGATCGAGCACCTAAAACGTTCGATCAAGCGCTTAAATTTTAAATTCAAATAGATCAATGGAGATATTAAGCTCAATCGTGCCTTTGTAAAAAAATTCTCAAATCCTTATGTGAATCTCATAATTCCATAATTTATATTTTAGAATCAATAAAGATCTAAAATTTAATCCATTAATAATTTAACCAAGTTAATATGATATTATTTACTAAAAATGAAAATTCAACTTGATCTATGTTATGAACAACATTAGATTTTTTTATGTTATTGTGTCGAGAGGTACATTCTACAACACAGTATGGGGCAATGGGTAAGTATGTTTGTCTGTGCTCAAAATATACCTTATCATATACCTAGAATTTGAATGGATCATAAATTTACCTTCCACAAAAAAATTTGCTACATTAAAATTAAAGTTTTTACCACATTAAAATTCCAATTTTTATTACAATTTTTGTTATCATGTCATGTAGAAACCTATTTAAATCTAATATTAATATTAAAAAATTACTATTACTATTAATATTAAATTATGAAATTTGATATTAATCTTAATATATTTTAATAAATTAATATTATTAATATTATTAATTTTGGATTAATATAATATTAGCTTTAATATAATATAAATTTTGTTATATTATAATACATATTAATATATCAGGATGTATATTAGCTCCAAATATATATGAGAGGGGAGAACAAAGACCTAGAGTGATAGAGGTGGATACATAGAGGGAGTGACAAGAGAGAGATGGAAATAAAGTGGGAGAGAGAAGTGGAGGAGTGAAGAAAGAGAGAAGGAGAGGAAAGAGAGAGGAAGAGAGTGGTAAGAGAGAGAGACGGGGGGAAAAAGATGGAGAGAGTGGATGAGAAAGAGAGGGAGAGAGAGATGGAGTGTGAGGAAAAGATAGGGAAGGAAGTGGAAAGACATATAAAGAGAGACAAGTGGAGAGAGAGAGAGAGAGGTAGTGACAAGGGAGAGATGGAGAGAGAGTTTGCGTGTTTGGGGGTGAGATATAAAGACACAGAAGGAAAGATGAAGAGAAGGGGGAGAGAGAATGAGAGAGGGAGGGAGATAGTGACAAAGTTGGAGGATGGAGAGAGAGAGAGAGAGTGTGTAAGTGAGTGACGAGGGGGAGAGACAAAGGGAGGTGGGATAGAAAGGGAGAGAGATGAATGAAGAGAGAGAGGAATTGAGAGGGAGGGAGATAGAGATATGGAGTTGGAGGGGGAGAGAGAGGGAGGTAAGAAGAAAGACATAGATAAAGAAAGGTGGAGAGAGAGAGAGAGGGAGTGAGAAGGGAGATGGAGAGAGAGGCAAAGAGGAGAGTCGGAGGAAGAGGGATAGAATGGGAGAGAGGGAAGAAGAGAGAGATAGAGAGAGGGAGGGAGGGAGAGATAGATATATATGAAGAGAGAAAGTGTGTGTGTTTGGGGGAGTGAGATAGAGAGACAAAGGAGATTTCGAGGGATATATATATATATATATATATATATATATATATATATATATATATGGAGTGTGGGGGAGAAAGGGAAGAAAATTGCTTGCACTAGATGCATTGATTTCAGTGTAAGCATAAAAAAATTATTGACGATGTGCATTGATTTCTATGTTACAGTAATTCAACTATAAATAAAATACTTGAATTCTCATCTCAAATAAAATGTTCATTTAATTGAAATGTTTGCTTTTTTTTTTAAGTGTTCGACTTCAATTACTACTTGAGAAAGATACATCAGTTCATCCCTATTTCTTAGGGCCTCCATGTTGGGAAACCGACCCAATAACACAGGTTTAAAGTCTTAAGATTATACATGCAAATCTTGACTAGCTTGTATGACAAAAAATAATAACCAGCTAAGCTGCTACAAATAGACTTATAGCTAATAAGACTAAGACTCATTTCAAAGGAGCTTTCTATAATACTACAAGAACTAGACATATCAAAACCAAAATTGTTGCAAGGAGTAACTATATAAATCACGAACCCATGTCCATGCTATGAGAAGAGGAAGAAGTCTTCTAGTGTTTCTCCACTTACTAGTTGGTGAGCACAATTATGATTATGAGTTTACCTAGTTGACTCTCATTGCCAAATTGAACCTACTTAACTGTAATGCACCCTTTTCCCAGGAGGAGACCCTTTGCAGACTCATGTCACTGGGCACACTACCAATTATGAGGTTCTACTGAACCTTTTTTTAAACAAAATACTGAAGGATACGATGCCATGGAGGTTGTTGGCGACGTGAGACTTGAGCGAGAATTTCATTGATAGCATTTCCTGCTATGTTTTCCAAAGGAATTCTGTTGGAGGAGAGGATCCTCATGCAATATGAACAACAACACCATTCTTACACCATTACGTGAGCCGTAGGATTCCCATCAATGGCGCCATGGTGGAACAAAATTGAAGAGCGACCACAACTAGCATGACAACCCATATGATGTCAATTCGTGCTTATCTTCTATGGATGAGGAGCTCGATGTTGTTTCAAAGGTTTACAGAAAGCTTGCAAGAGGTAGTTACATTCGGAGGGGCTTTGCTCTGGATAAGAAAACCAACCTCTGCCACCTTCATCATTTTCATTACACCTGAGATTAACATCATTAATCCATTACCTCAGATTGTTGATCACTACACATCGGATGTACTGCTCAACCTATTGGATGAGACCTCACTCTAGGCTGGCTTTAAGACTCTAGTACTTACATCTTAATTGGTAATTGCTTGTGACGGGTGTAATCATTTCCTAAATTCTTCTATTGCGTGTCCTTTTGTTGTCTAGGAAAATCCTCTCTACAGATAGAGATGATCCCTCTAGCCCAATGAATGAGACTAGCAACCTACGTGACAATCTACTAGACACTTTCCTAATTTAAAATTGAAATAGGAGAAGAGGAAGATGACCTACCTCATTTTGATGCTATAACATCCTCCTTTGTTGAATTCCTTGAATTGCTTGTGCCTCGGGCTCAGTCCTGTTGCTCACAACGTTTGAATTCTTTCACACGAGATCAAGACAGAACAAATCATACAAATACAAATAACATATTCGAAAGTAACCTACTTAAAAAATCAAGGAGTGTTAAGATAAATGATGGATTAACACACACAGTTATTGGAAAGTCAACCAACTGTTGTTTTATAAACCAAGTACAAGTAATACAAATACAAATACAAGCATTTACATTTATTTTATAGACCAAGTACAAGTACAAGCATTTATGTACAGGATTTATTTTATAGACCAAATACAAATACAAATAGACCAAGTGCATTTACATTTATTTTATAGACCAAGTACTTTATTTTATAGACCAAATACAAATACAAGCATTTAAATGCTTAGGCACTTATTTTATAGGCTAAATAAAAATACA
Source organism: Pinus tabuliformis (assembly GCA_031772625.1). Lineage (NCBI taxonomy): Eukaryota > Viridiplantae > Streptophyta > Pinopsida > Pinales > Pinaceae > Pinus > Pinus tabuliformis. The sequence continues at coordinate 152,059,784 of CM062819.1, read as the reverse complement.
AACATTTATTTTATAAACCAAATACAAATAAACCAAGTGCATTTACATTTATTTTATAGATTAAGTACAAGTACAAGCATTTATTTTATAGACCAAATACAGGCACATTTATTTTATTTTATAGACCAGGCACATTTATTTTATTTTATAGACCAAGTACAAGTACAAGTTACATTTATTATTTTATAGACCAAATACAAGTACAAGCATTTATTTTATATACCAAGTACAAGTACCCAAGTGCATTTACATTTATTTTATAGATTAAATACAAGTACAAACATTTATTTTATAGACCAAGTACAAGCACATTTATTTTATTTTATAGACCAAGTACAAGTACAAGCATTTATTTTACATACCAAGTATATTTTATTTGGACATGGAAGAAGCCTTCTAGTGTTTCTCCACTTACCAGTCGGTGAGCAGAGTTACGATTATGAGTTTACCTAGTTGACTCTCATTGCCAATTTGAACCTACTTAACTGTAATGCACCCTTTTCCCAGGAGGAGACCCTTTGGAGACTCATGGCACTGGGCACACTACCAATTATGAGGTTCTAACGAACATTTTTTTAAACAAAATACTGAAGGATACGATGCCATGGAGGTTGTTGGCGACGTGAGACTTGAGCGAGAATTTCATTGATTGCATTTCCTGCCATGTTCGCCAAAGGAATTCTGTTGGAGGAGAGGATCCTCATGCAATATGAACAACAACACCATTCTTACACCATTATGTGAGCCGTAGGATTCCCATCATTGGCGCCATGGTGGAAAAAAATTGAAGAGCGACCACAACTAGCATGACAACCCATATGATGCCAATTCGTGCTTATCTTCTATGGATGAAGAGCTCGATGTTGTTTCAAAGGGTTTACAGAAAGCTTGCAAGCGGTAATTACATTTGGAGGGGCTCTACTTTGGATAAGAAAACCAACCTTTGCCACCTTCATCATTTTCCTTACACCTAAGATTAACATCATTAATCCATTACCTCAGATTGTTGATCACTACACATCGGATGTACTGCTCAACCTATTAGATGAGACCTCAATCTAGGCTGGATTTAAGACTCTAGTACTTACATCTTAACTGGCAATTTCTTGTGATGGCTGTAATCATTTCCTAAATTCTTCTACTGCGTGTCCTTCTGTTGTCTAGGCAAATCCTCTCTACAGATAGAAATGATCCCTCTAGCCCAATGAGTGAGACTAGCAACCTACGTGACAATCTACTAGACACTTTCCTAATTTAAAATCGAAATAGGAGAAGAGGAAGATGACCTACCTCATATTGATGTTATAACATCCTCATTTGTTGAATGCCTTGAATTGCTTGTGCCCCAAGCTCAGTCCTGTTGCTCACAACATTTGAATTCTTTCACACGAGATCAAGACAGAACAAATCATACAAGTACAAATAACATATTCGAAAGTAACCTACTTAAAAAATCAAGGAGCGTTAAGATAAATGATGGATTAACACACACAGTTATTAGAAAGTGAACCAACTGTTGTATATATTAATAGAATAAAGGAGGAAGCATACAACTAATCCTTGATGTCAATAAGCTCTCCTTGAGAGAATGTCCAAGTCCGCTCAAGCTCTCCAAACACTCCTTCTCTAAGCCAAATGAGTAGCATATAGGCATAATCTCAGCATAAGGGTGATAATAGCCAAATACCAACCATTTGGGAATGGGAGAGGATGAATATATAGGCAGGGAAAGGGAGTTAATATCTCTCCAAAGATAGGAGAAGGCCCTCACCTCAAGGAGGTAGCTCATAGGGATAAGACCAAAGGGCCAAGTTGAGAGAACTCAACCTCATCCATGCCGAAAAACCTCTAGCTTGTTGTTCTAGAAGCCTCTAGATCACGAAGCTTCTTGTCCTCTTTGGGAAAATTGCCTTTTAGGGATCAATCACAAGTATCCAGGCCAAAAGCGCGCTAGCATCGCGAGGTTAGTATAGTGTAACTAGTGACCAGCATGGGTTTCCAGTGTTAGGGGAGCGATGATCCTCAAATTAGGGTTTTAGAGCCCTTTTCTTCAGGGGAAAATTAAGACATTTTTCCATCAGTGTTTTAGGGAGGATCTGAGATGCATATCTGGATGAGTACACTACATGATGGTAATGTTTCAGGAACCTCAGGGAGTGATGGCTGAGATGCTTTACAATATTTTGTAAGGACAAGAAAAAACGTTGTTGGGAGACCTGCAAATCAAGGATGCATATACATATACATATCTGATATCAAAACATGAATCCATGGTATGGACGCAACCATCCGGATAGTAAGGACTATGAAAAGGAACCACAGCATGGGCGCAGGCATCTGAATGAGGACGATCATATGTAAATATAAGATCCAAGGTATGGATGCAACCACCCGATATAGAAGGATCATCATAAATTTAAAGTCCCACTGTATGGTCACAACCATCTGTATAGATGAAACATGCGTACACATACATGTGAAGAAAGAGCTGAGAGTCAGAAAAGAGCTAAAATATGCCTCCTACTAGAGGAACGAGTGGTATAAAAGGATAACAACTGGTTCCAATGATGATGGAACTGCTCAAAACATGCAAAGGTCAAGAGACTGGCTAATAAGACCACTCATCACAAATGTTCCTCAGGCAAGGTTAAAACAACCAAGTGAAAGCATATGATCGGTCAAAGAGATGGTGATGATGGAATGAAAAAACCAAGGCCCATCTAGAAAAATACGCTGATAAAATGACAATCACGAGATATAAATTGGGAATGGTTTCATTTTTACACAAGCTTGAAACATGGGAAACTATGCTTGAGTATACTTGAAGATGGTTTCATTTTTTCACAAGATTGAAACATGAGAAAAAACTATGCTTGGATTTGGTTTCATTTTTACACAAGATTGAAACAAAGATAAACTACGCTTGAGTTTGAGTTTGCATGCCCCTAGCATAAAGACTCAATTCAAGGTACATGCCCCCCAAGCTTCATTTCATTCACCTAAGTATACTATAGGTTACTAACAGGCGGATGGAATGAAGGTTCACTTAGGAGATCAAGTGAAAGACTTGACTGGGATTTTATGAGACCTAATCAAAGACTCGAATTGGAAGGGATTTGTTTTATTTTATAATGAGATCAACATAGGAAAAGAACCATGCTCATGGCATATTGTTTCATTTTTAATTGATCTTGACACAAGTAAAGGAACCATGCTCATGGAGACCTAATTCATTTTTTAACGAGGTTGACATAGTAAAAGAACTATTCTCATGGCCCTTGTTTCATTTTTTAAGGAGCTTTACACAAGACAAGGAACGTTGCTCCAGATCCTTGATCTCAGAACAAAATAGGCCATGTCTTCCAGGAGGTTCTCATCAAATGGGAGACAAACACTCTGGAAGGGATACATGTTGAGTGATCCAATTGAAAAATCGGGCTCCAATGCCCCCAATACATGGCATACTACATCACCTACTAGTTCATCGGTAGATGTGAGCATGGAATAGGTGCCCATGTAATTAACCTATGGCGGGGGTGATATTGCTTGCACATAAGAACTATTTATGGATGATGGTTGAGTGGAAGTTGATTCAAGACCATTGAATGTAAGCTGATCAATGATCACAATGCTTCCGTTATGCGGGAAACACATCACTCGAAAGAGGGAGGAGACAAGAGCTCCCATGATGTAAACATAGTCATGACCAAGGAGTGGATTAAAATCCAATGGGCCTTGGACAACAATCATGTCTATATAGACAATCTTTCCTCCCAAAGTAATAGGTAACTGAGGAAGGATCCCTAACGGTTGACTAATTCCTCTGTTAATAGCTAACAAATTCTGGGTGATGGGGACAAGCTGCGGAGAACCTAAAGCTTACCAAGAAGTTGAGGACAAGATGCTAACAGATGCACCCTCATCTATGATTGTGCTCAGTATAGCCATATGGTAAGCCTGTACTGTAATCTGGAAAGGCACATAAGATGGAAGACGATCTCCTGCGAGTCTACTCCAATCAAAAGAAGTGAACAAACTACCCTAGGGGGTGTCGTAGTAATGGGAGAGCTGCTCTCTTGCACTATTGGAACATGATAACTACTTTCATGCACCTTGAGAACGGGAGGATTTCCCTCCAGTTCATTTGAAACTAAAGAAACCAAGAGAACCTAAGTAGTTTGAGGTTCATTCTCTACCAGAAAGGTATGGTTAACTGAAGGTGGAGTCAATTTTACCGGTTTCACAACCAATGGTTGGTCAATAATGAACTCACGAGACTCATTTTTAGAGAGAGTGGGGTTGCCCAAAGATGAGTTTTGATCAATCACTGGATCAACTAGTGAAGGGTCAGGGGAAAGCTTTCGATACCCAGCTGGAAGACGAGGTTAAGAAGCTGTATGGTTTTCGAACTCTTTGGAAGCTTCATTCATAAGAGGACAAAGGTGAATGGGATGATTACCTTCACACAATTTACAAGGAAATTTGACTTTTCCCTTTCCCCATGGACCTTATTATTTCTAGTTGAGGTTTTGTCACCAACATGAACTCCAGAGGTTGATGAAAAAGGTCGATGTGAACCTGTGGACCACACTTCTAAGACCTTAGGAATACCAAGATAATTCCGAAGAAGGTGGTCACCCTTACATAACATGCAAGGGAATTTTACTTTCTGGGGCTGGCTGGAAGATTTTTCTACATCAGTTGTATCTGTAGCAATGGATGCTTGGTTTCCCCCTAACTTATTTAGCTTCTTGTTCTTTGTCCTCTTCTCCTTCTTCTTCTTAGCTTCCTCATTAGTAGAATCCAAGCTTTCACTAGGCGAAAAGGAAGAACGAAGTGAAGAAATCGACAAAGAAGGCGAAGGGTCAAATTTAGGATCAACATGATGTTGATGTTGTTTAGGCAGAGGAGAACTTGGTTAAAAAGCAGTTTGGACACTCAGAATCATTGAGGTCGAAAATAACCAAATTGGCAGACCAATGGTCAATCCAGGAAGGGACAATGTTGCCATATAAGGAGCACTAGTATTTTCAAAAGAAGGAAAAGGAATATGATTCCCATTAGAGGAGTTTCCTTAACTGGTGAACTCAGAAAATGTTGCCATTGGTATCAATCTAAGATCCACTAAGGAGTATTTCCACAGGAAGGATGTTTTTCCATGGTCAATTAATTGATTTTAGAACTTTAACAAAAAATAAATAAAAAAGGGGTAATCTACGCAAGAGGATTTACTAAGCATCCGTGAATTGCTATATACACCTTAGCTGAAACCAAGGAACGTTGTTTCCTCTCTGAGATTAAATTTCTGCGGGCAGCAGAACACGGCAATTTTCCGCTCTGATGATTCCTACTATCATAAAACTGGTAATCTCCTTGACTAAGGTCAGATTTCCTTTGAGGACAGGAAATCCTACAAGAATTAAGAAATTCCATGGAATGAAGAGCAGGATGAGGGCATGGGAAACTTTCCCACTGAGAAGCCTCAACATCTAACCTTGTGAATTCCTCAAGATCTAACATATAATCATCGCTGCTTAATGTTTTTTTCATAGTAAAAAGTTGATCATCAAAATCAGGAAATGATTCAGTGGTTGAATATTCAAAACATTCTATTGCACCCATTTTAATCAAAATAGAATAGTCCACTGCTGCTCTCAAACTTCAAATTTGTGTTCCCCTTAATGTAGTAATGGGGATGACTTAAACATGGTATTTAATTGAAATTGATATTCTTTCACCTATAATTCAGCTCAACATTAATTTGTATTGTTGCACTACATTGTTAGAATCTATCGTTACAAGTTTAATAACACTTTTTTACCTGTCATCTCGCAATTATTGTTAAAACATTTCCTATCATTTTGTAATTATTGTGGGACTTTGGTTGGCATTCATAGAATAAGTAAAGTTGGAAAGGTGGACCTCTGAATGGAGTGATAATCATTACATATGACCCTCGGCAGGCCTCTAGTCCTTGGTCTTTGCCTAGCCTGGCATATTTATCATGAAATATCTCAATATAACATTTGCACAAATGTTTTATGTGCCAATAATGGCAGGTAACATGATCCATACATGGTGTGGAAATGATTTGAAAAATATGAAACATCAAATTTCAACATGTGATGTGTGTTTCTCTTTCAATTTTAGAAGTAGATAAATAAATGTTTAGGTGTGCTCGATTTTGTAAAAACATGCATTTTAAAGGGAGAGGAACAAATAGTTTGGCATTTCTTCGCAATTTCTTTTTATTATATTGAATAATTTTAATATTTTTTGTAGTTTTTAATTATTTAATAAAGAAAAATAATACTTTTAAATATTTAGGAATATAATTTAATAAAATTAAGCAAAATTTTCATTATCATTAAAAATATAAAATATAAAATAAGATTAATCAAATTTTATTAAGAATAAATAGTTTAAATATTCAAATATTGAAATATTACAAATTGTGTAACAAAGCAAATTACATTAACCACTCATAAGATGGAATCTTTAAAATAACAAATTTTCTTCTCTAGATTAAGAGATTTCTTTATAAATTACTTCCAACATAATTGTTTAAGTGGAAGTTGTAGATCTATCTTTGAGAAAGCATTTGCTAACGTATTTAATTCTCTACACACATGAAAGTAAGAAATTCAATGAAAACAAGTTGAATTTTTCTTTTATTAGTCAATCAAAGGAAGTAAATTCATGTTGTGAAAATGGAGTTGATTGTTCTTCCAGGTGATTACCAACAAGGAATATTTAATTCTTTACACACATGAAAGTAAGAAATCCAATGGAAACAAGTGGAAATCTCCTTTAATTAATCAATCAAAAGAAGTAAATTCATGTTGTGAAAGTGAAGTTGATTGTTCTTCTAGGTAATTACCAACAAGGAATCTCTAATTACCTGAGTTATACCTATCCTAGTATCCAAGGTTATCTTCAACCAATATTTGAGAGTCTTAAATTCTTTGAGGTTTTTTTTCCCCTAGGAAAAATCGTAATTTTCTATTATAAGTTGGGATCCTTTACATAAGTACCCTCTAAAGGTATTCCTTCAAAGTTCAGTAAATATATATACAAAATTTCCTGATATGTAAAGGATCATATAATCTATGTAATTAGGGCCTATCAGCCCTCTCCTGCATCCGATCTATATATGGCATGTGGTAAAATTGGAAGATCTCTTCCTCCCTCTGTTCCTGAATCAACCATTCACCTCGAGGTTGATGCGCTACTTCTTTTGAAAGTTGATCCACAGTCTGGTTGCACTCCCTATAAATGTGAAGACATGTAATCTATTCAAATTGTGATTTTAAAAATAATGCATCATCCAAAATGTTCCTGAGTGAGTGTACATGACAAAAAGATGTGCAATTGAACCAATTGATGACAATCTTAGAATCCCCAAATATTTGAATGTGTCAACAGGTATGATCCAATGCAAAGTATAATAAATGGAAAAGTGAGATGAGCTTGGCAAAGTTGTTTGTGCCAACTCCCATACCCATGCGGATTCAGAAGAAATGTGTATCGGAAAGATGTAGCAGGATTCCCCCACCACCCCCCCACAACACCCCTGATCTTGGGCAAAGCCGTCGAAAGAAGCTCATGGATGGTCATGGTCTATAACTTCAGGAATGATGGATTGAGCGGGAGCAGGGTGTTCATCCTTAGGGATTTCAATAAAATTGTTGTAGATCCTAGTGATAATCAATGACCATCGTATATGCAAATTGTTAAATATGTTTTTGTTCCAGCTTAACTAGATGTGCCAGCATATAATTAGAGAGAGGTTGTGGTTCTTCATGTTAGAGGATGTTGTCCACCAACTGTTCCAGGCCTCCTTGATGTTATGACCCCCCCAACGTTGTGACAAGTTCAACAAAAAAAGGACTTTCTCCCAGATGTGTCGAGTGGTAGAGCAGGATATGAATAGGTGATCATTCGATTCCTCCTCCTTTTGGAAAATGACACACCAAGAAGGACCCAAGAATGATCGTTTCATCAGGTTTAAGCTTGTAGGAGTCTTGTTCATAATGATGTTCCACATGAAGAGTGGCGATTGGGGTGGTGCCTTAAGCTTCCAGATCACTTTCCACCAACTCTCTAGTACAAGGGGTTTATGTCCGACATGAATTATGGGGTATCCCTCTTTAAGAGAGTAGGTGACTTGCGCTGCTGGGGCCCATATGAGCTCATCATTGCCATCAGTAATGCAAACATTTGATTCTACGAAGGCATTGGTATAGGTACCCAAATCCTGTATCCACTGATCTAGGATATGAAGAGTAGCTGCAGAATTTCAGGCTTGTAGGAATATAGTCGAATTCTACTGATCCACAATGTGTGCAATCGAGTAAATGGACTTGTTGTTTAGGAATGCAATCAATGTCGAAGGGTGTTGATAAATATTGCCGCATCCAGTCCATGGATCTATCCCTATGCAAACTGACGTTCTATCATTTATTTGCCAGGATAGGCCACTCCTGAAGGTAGGGAGAGTTTGTAGGACAACCTTCCATATGAATGAAATTCCATGTTTGTTCCAGGCTAGTAGACGGACCCTGTCCATGAGGTTTAGGGGCCAAATGTATTTATAGATGACAACATCTATCCAAAGAATTCTGGACTTTAGGAGGAGCCATCCCAATTTGGCATCCAATGCATGTGCAAAGGTAGGAACATCTTTGAGGCCCCATCCCCCTGATTTTTTTGGTAGAGCAATGCAATTCCATCGGACCCAGGCAAATGGCTTCCCTTCCTTGTGCCCCTTCCAAAGGAAATTGCAGCAAATTTTACCTGGAGTGATAGAGGTGGAAACATAGAGGGAGTGATAAGAGAGAGATGGGAATAAAGTGGGAGACAGAAGTGGAGTGAAGAAAGAGAGAAGGAGAGGAAAGAGAGAGGAAGAGAGTGGTAAGAGAGAGAGGGGGGGACACAAAGATGGAGAGAGGGAGATATTGGACGAGAAAGAGTGGGAGAGAGAGATGAAATGTGAGGAAAATATAGGGAAGGAAGAAGAAAGACATATAAAGAAAGATAAGTGGCGAGAGAGAGAGGTAATGAAAAGGGAGAGATGGAGAGAGAGTTTACATGTTTTGGGGTGAGATATAGAGACAAAGAAGGAGAGACGAAGAGAAGGGGGGGAGAGAATGAGAGAGGGAGGGAGATAGTGATAGAGTTGGAGAATGTTGGGTCCCTATAATACTAGTGATTACCCCATTACTATTGTATTTATACCCCTTATTTATTTTGTTTTGCCCCTATTACCCCCATGTTGTTATTTATGTGCCCCATAGAATCCCTCTATTGTTATTTTTGTGGCTTTATATTATTATTGTTAGGTTGGCTGGATTATATTGTGACTCCTTAGACTCCTATATATAGAAGGGAGGTTTTGTCATTTGAATCATCCAAGAATTGTTCATTTATGTAATTTAAAGGAGGTTTCCCCCTCGAAGAGGTTGAATTCTAAGGCGTTGATCTACCTTTTCTTGAGCTGGTTTCATAACATTTGGTATCAGAGCTTTGGATTCTAGGGTTTCGCTACTCCAAACAGGTCATCGTGGAATTTTCGCTATAACTTTCTTTCTGGGACGTTTCAGAAGTCGCAAAAAAAACTCATTTGAGAAGAAATCGTGTTGAACCTTGGGTCCGAATTTCAGAGCTTTTTGCGCTATATTTTCGGAGATATGATCTGAGGAAGTTGGTCTTTTTGTAGACTCCTGAATTACATTCAAAACAGGTGACCTGGGGAAAATCATCATAACTTTCTCTTTGGGGATCGGATTGAAATTTTGTAAGAAGTTATAGAAAGAGGACGGACTGTAGTTTCTTGTAGGCATGTTTCAGATACAAAGGTTGAAACAGTGACTCATGGCACGTCGTACAAGTTCGCTGTACTGAACTAGTCTAGAAGCAAGTCACTGTGGGAGATTTCACATAACTCTTCCTTGGAGAATCCAATTTGGGTCAGACTTGTGGCATTGGAAAGAGGACGCAGAAGGCTACTACAAATCACAATTTCAGAACTAGATGATCTAAAATTATAGAGATACATCAGATTCAATATCAGGCTTCTATAAAGTGAAAAAAGGTGTGTAGGTTTTTTTTAAATTTTTGCGTAAGCTCGGTTTAATGGAATTCAAAGGGCATAGTAAAGCATTATTATCGATAATTGATGCCCCGAGGAAAGAAAATGAAAACACCTAGTAAGGAACCTGAAAGCTCTATCATGACTCATGAAGAAGAGGAAAAAATGCTACATGATATATCAAAATTACAAGAACAAGTGCAACAAATGTCACGCTCACAAAAGCTAACAGAAGCTAAGATAAATGGCATGGAATCTAAGATAAAGGGCATGGAAGCTAAGATCGATGATTCGAAAACAGATTTGAAGAGAGACATTGTTATGAAACCAGCTCAAGAAAAGATAGAAAATATAGATCAACGCCTTAGAATTCAGCCTCTTCGAGGGGCCAACCTCCTTTACATTACATAAATGAACAATTCTTGGATGATACAAATGAAAATACCTCCTTTCTATATATAGGAGTCTAAGGGGTTATAACATAATCAGAGCCGACATAACAATAATAATGTAAGGGCACAATAATAACAATAGTGGGCTTCTATGGGGCACAATAGTAACAATATGGGCACTACATGGGTACATAATATATAATAAGTGGGTTATACTAATAACAATAAGGGGTTACACTAGTAGTATAGGGGCCTAACATGCCCCTCTCATTCAAAAAGTGTTGTCCTCAACGCTTGAGTAGTTCTTGATGCTTTTGTATAAAATTCTTGTCCTCCCATGTGGAATATTCAACGGGTAAGTTCTTCCACTTGATGAGATACTCTGAAATTGATCGATTTCGTAGCTGTCGGGTTCTTGTTTCTGTGACTGCTCCAGGTTCCAATATGATTTTTCCTTCCTCTTCAATTTCTGGCAATATTGCTTGAATTGGGATCTTTTGCAACTTTTGAATAAGTGGCCATATTTCTTCGTCCTTCTTCCATTCATCCCTTGCTTCGTTTATCCAATCTGGTTGGATAATATAAATAGCACAAAACAATGCTTCCACATCCTCATCCTTGAAGAGTCTTCCCATTCGGTAAGGTCGCCATTTTTTAAGTGCATGTAGTATTTCCAACATTTCCCTCTCATAAATAGCTTGCTTGAGATATAGCAGTAAAAATACCCAATCACCTACATCAAAACATTTTTCACTACGATGTTTATCTACCTGTTGTTTCGTTTGATTTTGCACCAAAGTGGCGTTATCCTTTAAAAGTTGGGGAACTTGCTGTTGATGCTCGATGTGATCTTTCTCTGCTTGAACCTTTTTCTTCTTGATATGTCCTTCTATCTTTTGAGGAGTGGTAATTTCTTCCAGTGCTTTAAAATATATGGTCGGATTCATTTCTTGATGCTCGATGTGATCTTTCACTTCTTGAATATCTTTCTTCTTGATGTGTCCTTCTACCTTGATAGTTTGAGGAGTGGTAATTTCATCCATTGAATTACAAGATATGGTTGGATTCATTTATTCTTTCTCGGTGTGATCTTTCACTTCTTGCACCTTTTTCTTCTTGATATGTCCTTCTATCTTGAGAGTTTGAGGAGTGGTAATTCTTGCCAATGCTTTACAAGATATGGTCTGATTCATTTCTTCTTTCTTTGGGGTGGTGTCTTGGCATATATCCTCTTCTTTTGATGTTTCTTGATCCTTTTCTTCCTCCTCTTCATACTCTATGTAAAATAATTTCTTCTCAGAACACCTATGACCTTTAGTGCATTTTCTATCACAATTATAACAAAGCCCTTTTTCTCTTTTTTCTTCCAATTGTTGTGGTGTAACCCTTGTAGGTTGTGGAAGGCTGGAAGAAACAACACTTCCATCTTTATAGTTGTGAGGGGTATGCTTCTTGGTTTCCATAATTTTGCTTTCCATTATGTCACAAATCCCTTTTACTCTTTCCAATCGTTGTGGTGTTGCTCTAAAGAAGGTGTTGCTCTTTGTATCCTTATAATGTGCTATCATTTCCTCCGTGAAAATTGACCATGTAACAAGTTTTTTACGAGAACAAAGCCCTTCATACCATAAAAATTGATCTGGTTCTAAATATGAAGATGCTATACATACCTTTTGTAACAGTTGTACACCATGTAGATCAAAATATTGCTCCATCTGAAGTATCCAATTTACCGGATCCTTGCCATCAAACTTCCTCATCTTGATTTTTCTTGATTTTAGGAGCTCGACCTTGAAACAATTGTAACCCTGTACTTTCAGATCTTTAAGTTCTGAAATTGTGAACTATAGTAGCTTTCTGTGTCCTCTTTCCAATGCCACCAGTCTGATCCAAATTGGATTCTCTAAGAAAGAGTTATACACAATCTCTCAAGATGACCTGATTATAGACCTTTCCAGAAGAGCGAAATTGTATGAAGTTCCACGTGTCACTGTTTCAACCTTTGAATATAAAAAATGCATACAAGAAACTACAGTCCGTCCTCTTTCTATACCTTCTTACGAAATCTCAATCCGATCCCCAGAGAGAAAGTTATGACGATTTTCCCCAGGTCACCTGTTTTGAATGTAATTCAGGAGTATACAAAAAGACCAACTTCCTCAGATCATATCTCCGCAAATATCACGTGAAAAGCTCTGAAATTCGGACCAAAGGTTCCGCGCGATTTCTTCTCAAATGGGTTTTGTTTTAGACTTCTGAAACGTCACAGAAAAAAAGTTATAGCGAAAATGCCACGATGACCTGTTTGGAGCAGCGAAACCCTAGAATCCAAAGCTCTGATACCAAATGTTATGAAACCGGCTCAAAAAAAGATAGAAAATATAGATCAACGCCTTAGAATTCAGCCTCTTCGAGGGGGCAACCTCCTTTACATTGCATAAATGAACAATTCTTGGATGATACAAATGAAAAAACCTCCTTTCTATATATAGGAGTCTAAGGGGTTATAACATAATCAGAGCCAACATAACAATAATAATGTAAGGGCACAATAATAACAATAGTGGGCTTCTATGGGGCACAATAGTAACAATATGGGCACTACATGGGTACATAATATATAATAAGTGGGTTATACTAATAACAATAAGGGGTTACACTAGTAGTATAGGGGCCTAACAGACATGGCAGATTTGAAGACAGATTTGAAGACAGACATGGCAGATTTGAAGACAGATTTGACAAATTTTCGACAAGAAATACTTACTAATGGTGAAAAGGTTGTAAAGGAAACTCATGATGTGAACAAAAGTAATGTTAATCATGATTCCATAGACTCTAATGTTGGATTGAAGACCCACCATATTCCAAAAATCGATATGAGGAAGTTTGATGGGAAGGATCCCGCCACATGGATATTACAGATGGAGAAGTTCTTCGATCTCAATAATGTGCAAAACACACAAAAGGTACATATGGCAACTGTATATTTGGAACCAAATAAGTTTGTATGGTATCAATGGCTTTGATCTCGTAAAAAATTTATCACTTGGGCAATTTTTACGGAAGAATCGATAGCACATTATGAAGATACAAAAAGCAACACTTTTTTTAGCCAATTGATAAGTCTCAAACAAAAGGGTTCAGTAATGGAGCACATTGAGGAGTTCCAAAAATTGAACATAAGGGTATATTACAGAGGAGCATAGGATTGATGTGTTCATAGGGTCTTTAAAGGATAATATCCAACATGATTTTCGCCTTTGGGAATCTGATTCATTAGAGAAGGCATTCAGGTTAGCAAGAAAAATGGAAAGCAAAATTATGGCAACCAGGAAGCATACCACTCACAACTATAAAGACGGAATTGTTGTTGCCCCTAGTCTTCCACAACATATAAGGTTGACACCACAAAAATTGGAAGAAAAAAGAGCAAAAGGGCTTTGTTACAGTTGTGATAGCAAATACACTAAAGGTCATAAGTGTGCTGAGAAGAAATTATTCTACATAGATTATGAAGAGGAAGAAGAAAAGGAGCAAGAAAGGTCAAAAGAAGAAGATATACTCCAGTAACAAAGCCTAGATGAAGAACAAATAAATCCAACCATATCTAGTAATGCATTGGCGGGAATTACCACTCCTCAAACCATCAAGATAGAAGGACAAATCAAGAAGAAAAAGGTAATAGTGTTGATTGATTCAGGAAGCACCCACAATTTTATTCATTGTAGGGTAGCAAAAGAATTGAATTGCTTCCTATATCCAGCACCAGAGTGTCAAGTGATGATTGCAAATGGAGGAACAATAAATTGCTCTGGAAGGTGCCATAATATCAAGCTATCCATGGGAGAATATGTATTGACTAGCCCAATGCTTTCCATTCCAATGGGAGGTGCTGATGTTGTACTAGGAGTCCAATGGCTACAATCCTTGGGTACAATAGCTTTTAATTTTCAAGAACTTTTCATCAAATTTTCTACGGAAGGAAAGGAAGTTGAATTAAGGGGTATTGTAGGGAAACCAGGAAAGATAATCAGCTCTAATGGTATGACAAAGCTTCTAAAAAAGGAGCAAAGAGGTGTAATTACACAATTATGTTCGCTAGATGTTTCCACATTGGAATCATCTATTTCTCCAGATCTCCAAAAAGTCCTGGACAATCATTCCAAGGTATTTGAGACTCCCAAAGGTCTCCCACCTATGCGTGATCATGATCATGCTATTCATCTGATTCCAGGAAGTGTTCCTCCAAACATCAGGCCGTATAGATATCCCTATGTCCAAAAAAGTGAAATTGAATGTATGGTTGCAGAAATGTTAGAGGCTGGTATAATTCAACCAAGTCAAAGTTCTTTCTCTGCTCCAGGTGCACAAGAAGGATGGATCATGGCGCATGTGTCCGGATTATAGGGAGCTCAACAAGCTCACTATTAAAGATAAGTTCCCCATTCCTGTCATTGATGAATTACTGGATGAATTGCATGGATCAATTTACTTCACCAAGTTGGATCTTCGTTCGGGATATCATCAAATCAGAATGAAGATTGAAGACATTCCGAAAACGGCATTTAGAACTCATGAGGGTCATTATGAATTTTTGGTCATGCCTTTTGGCCTTACCAATGCACCTTCAACATTTCAAGGTTTGATGAATTCAATTTTCAAACCATTCCTTAGAAAATTTGTGTTAGTATTTTTTGATGATATACTAATCTACAACAAGTCTTGGAAGGATCATGTTGAACATGTTGACAAGGTGCTACAACTATTGGAGGAGAAACAATTATATGCAAAAAGATCCAAATGTTTCTTTGGAGTCCAGGAGGTGGAATATTTGGGTCATATTGTATCTCATGAAGGAGTTAAGGTAGACCCTAGCAAAATTAAAGCCATTAAGGAATGGAAAATCCCCACATCCATAAAGCATCTGCGAGGATTTCTTGGGTTGACAAGGTATTATCGCAAATTTGTTAAGAATTATGGGAGAATAGCAACACCTCTAACAACATTATTGAAGAAAGATGCATTTTCATGGACTCTGGAAGCAACAAAGGCCTTTGAACATCTTAAAAAGGCAATGTGCCAAGCATCGGTCTTAGCTACACCGGACTTCACAAAAACCTTTATTGTGGAATGTGATGCTTCAGGAAATGGAATTGGTGTTGTTCTAATGCAAGATGAAAGACCCATTGCTTTTGAAAGTCGTCCAATCAAGGGAAAGTTTTTAAGCAAAGCTATTTATGAGAAGGAAATGTTGGCAATACTCCATGCACTTAAGAAATGGCGACCCTACCTAATGGGAAGACACTTCAAGGTAAAAACGGATCATGATAGCCTTAAATACTTTTTAGAACAAAGATTATCCTCTGAAGAGCAAAAAAAGTGGGTCACAAAGATGTTGGGTTATGACTTTGAAATCATCTACAAAAAAGGGAAGCAAAATGTGGTGGCAGATGCACTCTCAAGAAAGGATGAGGATGTGGAAGCATTGTTGTGCACCATTTCTATTATCCAACCAGATTGGATAAACGAAGCAAGGGAGGAATGGAAGAATGATGAAGAAGTGTGGGCACTTATTCGAAAGCTACAACAAGATTCCAGTACGTCTGATACATTTAGCTGGAAAAATGATTCGTTATGGTACAAAGATCGCTTATACCTCTGTAAGAATTCCCAGCTAAAACAAAAGATTCTTATGGAATTGCACACTTCTCCCTTAGGAGGGCACTCAGGATTTTTAAAAACTTACCATAGGGTTAAGAAGGAATTTTTTTGGGATGGCCTTAAATCAGATATTCAAAAGTTTGTGGCAGAATGTTTGGTTTTCCAACAAAATAAAGTTGAAACAATTAAGAGGACTATTACAACCTTTATCCATTCCAAGCCAACATTGGGAGGAGGTTTCAATGGATTTTATCACAGGTTTACCCAAGTGTGAGGGAAAGAGTGTAATCATGGTGGTAGTTGACAGACTTACCAAGTATGCACACTTTTGTGCATTATCACATCCATTTAAAGCCAGTACATTTTCTACTGCATTTATGGAAACAATTCAAAAGCTACATGGAAACCCAAAGATTATTGTAAGTGACAGAGATCCCATTTTCACTGGAAATTTTTGGACAAAATTATTTTCTTGTCTTGGTACTCAGTTAGCTCATAGCTCATCTTATCATCCTCAATCTGATGGGCAAACTGAGATAGTAAACAAATGTTTGGAAGGATATCTTCGTTGCTTTGTTTCTAATAAACAAACACAATGGGTCAAATGGTTTCCTCTGGCTGAATGGTGGTATAACACTTCCTTCCATACAGCAACAAAAATGACCCCATTTATGGCACTTTATGGGTATCAACCACCATCCATCACATCGAACATCAACAACAAGTCCTCCAACTCTTAAAGGATAACCTTGTGTTGGCACAAAATAGAATGAAACAACAGGCAGATCAACATCGCAGTGAAAGAAGTTTTGATGTAGGTGATTGGGTATTCCTACGGCTACAACCATATAAGCAAATGTCCCTAAAGCAAGCTAAGAAGGATAATAAATTATCACCAAAGTATTATGGTCCATACAAGGTGTTGCAAAAGATTGGTACTATGGCATACAAATTGGAGCTTCCTGCAGCTTCTCGATTGCACCCAGTTTTCCATGTTTCATGTTTAAAGAAGGTTATAGGCGACAAGCTCCCAGTTCAAACAATATTGCCAGAACTTGACGAGGAAGGAAAAATTATATTGGAACTGGAAGCAGTCACAGAAACAAGAACTCGACAGCTACGAAATCGATCAATTTCAGAGTATCTTATCAAGTGGAAGAACTTATCCGCTGAAGATTCCACATGGGAGGATGAGAATTTTATGCAGAAGTATCCAGAACTACTCAAGCGTTGAGGAAAACACTTTTTTGAAGGAGAGGGGCATGTTGGGTCCCTATAATACTAGTGATTACCCCATTACTATTGTAGTTATACCCCTTATTTATATTGTTGTGCCCCTATTACCCCCATGTTATTTCTGTGCCCCATAGAATCCCTCTATTGTTATTTTTGTGGCTTTATATTATAATTGTTAGGTCGGTTGGATTATATTGTGACTCCTTAGACTCCTATATATAGAAAGGAGGTTTTGTCATTTGAATCATCCAAGAATTGTTCATTTATGTAATGTAAAGGAGGTTGCCCCTCGAAGAGGTTGAATTCTAAGGCGTTGATCTATCTTTTCTATCTTTTCTTGAGCTGGTTTCATAACAGAGAATGGAGAGAGAGAGAGAGTGTGTGAGTGAGTTACGAGGGGGAGAGACAGAGGGAGGTGGGAGATAAAGGGAGAGAGATGAATGAAGGGAGAGAGGAATTGAGAGGGGGAGAGACATATATATGGAGTTGGAAGGGGAGAGAGAAGGAGGTAAGAAGAAGGACATAGATAAAGAAAGCCAGAGAGAGAGAGAGAGAGAGAGAGAGAGAGAGAGAGAGAGAGGGAGTGACAAGGGAGATGGAGAGAGAGGGAGAGAGGAGAGTAGGAGGAAGAGAGATAGAAGGGGAGATAGAGGGAGAGAAGGGGAAGAGAGAGAGAGAGAAAGGGAGATATAGATGGATATGGAGAAATAATGTGTATGTTTGCGAGGTGATATGGAGAGACGAATAAGGAGAGACAAATGGAGATAGAGATATAGAGGGAAGGGGGAGAGAGGGAAGAAGAGAGAGATAGAGAGAGGGAGGGATGAATATCTATATCTATATATATATAGGGGCCTAACACGCCCCTCTCCTTCTGAAAAGCGATGTCCTCAATGCTTGAGTAGTTCTGGATGATTTTGTATAAAATTCTCATCCTCCCATGTGGAATCTTCAACGGATAAGTTCTTCCACTTGATGAGATACTCTGAAATTGATCGATTTCGTAGCTGTTGAGTTCTTGTTTCTATGACTGCTTCCGGTTCCAATATGATTTTTCCTTCGTCGTCAAGTTCTGGCAATATTGTTTGAACTGGGAGCTTGTCACCTATAACCTTCTTTAAACATGAATAATGTAAAACTGGGTGCACTCGGGAAGCTGTAGGAAGCTCCAATTTGTATGCCATAGTACCAATCTTTTGCAACACCTTGTACAGACCATAATACTTTGGTGATAATTTATTATCCTTCTTAGCTTGCTTGAGGGACATTTGTTTATATGGTTGTAGTTGTAGGAATACCCAGTCACCTACATCAAAACTTCTTTCGCTGCAATGTTGGTCTGCTTGTTGTTTCATTCTATTTTGTGCCAATGTGAGGTTATCCTTTAAGAGTTGGAGAACTTATTGTTGATGCTCGATGTGATGTTCAACTGCTTGAACCTTAGAATTTTCTCTTAAATATGATGTGTGTTACAAATCCATTTGGGCACAACAACCCAACTTATAGATCGATACTATTAGGGCTCATCAACGCCTAGTGTAGTTGTTACATGCCCTAAAGAAGTTAGTCATCAGAATGCCTCACTTCCCAAGAAGTTCCATCACTGAAAACATCCAAAAACTACCTTTAGGAAGATTAGTGCAAGTAGGCTTTCATTAGGGTGCGCTGCAATGCAAACCATATACTAACAGGGTGCTATGCAGCGCATTTGGTCCCTCTTTGGCATGCGCTGAGCGAATTTGAGCGAACTTTCATGAGGGTTTGAAGATTCCTTATCCATTTGAAGCCTCTAGAAGTTTCTCAATGCCACCTACTCCTTTGAGTTCGTATTTGGATGAGGAAGGGAGTTAGAAAACATCAATCCCCTATCCCTTCTTCCAAGGAAATGATTTCTAAATTTAGAAAGGCATTCATTATCACCATTGATGGCATAACCTCCTTCATTCACCTATAAATAGATCACTCATCTAAGAGATCAGGGGCTAGAAATTATTGAATTGTAGGGAGATGCTGGTGATATGAGATTAGAATTGAGTGAAAGTATTGTTATAGTGTTGAAGTGTCTTGCTTGTCATGAGGTGAAGAGGATGGGATTGAATTGGAAGAGTGTCATTGGATCAAGCACATATGGGTTGTAATTCTTCATCTTATTAATAAAGTCTTCAAAACTTTTTCCTTATGCTTGTGTTATATGTTGATGCTTTCATATGTATATCATGTTCTCAATTCCATGTTATTTATAAGCAATAGATCATTATCATTTGCTTTGATGGGTTCTTTTTTCTGTCTGTGTGCAGGTACTTGTCAAGCGATTTAAGTACGAGAAAGACAAACAGAATCGGTCAAGGGAGATAAGGAACAAGCGGAAGCTACAAATAGGTTCTTTGTTATCTTATTTTATCTATTGTTTATAGGAAAGGTAGAGATTACTTTGTCTGTTGTTTGTAGACCTGCTACTAAGTCTAGAGGATTAGGCGTTTGTCCAAGAACACTAAATTTTCCCAAAACAAATTGGCGACTCCGCTAGGGATCGAACCCAGAATATCTGGTTTCGCAAGGCATTGACTCAAGTATTGTTGAACATGAGAATAAAATGTACCCTGATGTCAAAATAGTATGACAACGGCTTCGACCTGTTCATCCTAAGAAAGTTGCTACCATTAAAGTAGTGGTTGAAAAACTTTTGCATGATGGCTTCATTTTCCCTGTACCTCTTATTGATTGGGTATCTAATATTGTTCTAGTGATGAAAAAACAAGGGACAATTCGAGTGTGCGTTGATTATAGGGATGTAAACCAAGCATGTCCAAAGGACAATTATCATACACCTTTTATTGACAAGATTATTGACGAATGTGCTGGATGTGAAATCTTTTCATTCATGGATGGATTTTCTCGCTACAATCAAATCAATATCTGCCCACATGACCAATCAAAAACCACTTTTATATGTCCGTGGGGCACATTCGCTTATCAAAATCTACCGTTTGGTTTGAAGAATGCAGGGGCTACATTTCAGAGGGGGATGAATTATGCCTTCCATGACATCAAGCACATTGTTCAACCTTATCTTGATGATTTGCCTGCTCATTTGTGAAAACAAATTGATCACCCGCAACATTTGAGAGCAATATTATTACGATGTCGACACTACAAGATAAGACTCAATCCACATAAATGTGTGTTTTGTGTTGGCTCTGGTCGATTGCTTGGATTCGTAGTTTCAAAATATGGAATTCGACTCGATCCCATTAAGGTTCAGGCAATCCTTGACTTGCCTCCACCTTCAAACTTGTTACAGATACAGAGACTTCAAGGGAAGGAAAACTTTCTAAGGAGGTTCATTCCAAACTATGTTGAATTAGCTAAAGGTTATACACGTCTATTGAAGAAAGGGGTACCCTTCCATTGGGACCAAGTTGCACAAGATTCTTTTGATGCTCTCAAAGATTCCTTGATTAGAGCATCATTAATGTATGCCCCAAACTATCAAAAAGGCTTTTGTCTGTATCTCGCCACTGCAGATACAACCATTGGTATGGTTTTAGCTCAAGAAGAAAGTGAAATTGAACATCCTATTTACTATTTGAGTCATAATCTCAACGATACAGAAAGTAAGTATTCTTATTTCGTAAAGTTAACCTTGGCAGCCGTTCAAGCTATGCAGAGATTTCGTCATTACATCCTCCTACGCAAAATTACCATTATATTAGATTGCAACCCTATGACATACATTTTGTATTCTAAATGTATAGTTATCTTGCAGGAGTTTGATTTAGAATTCATCAAATCTAAATCAAAGAAATCTCTTGTCTTTGCTAAGTTACTTTGCGATATTCCCTCATCCTCCAATGATTTAACATCAGAGGCATCAATCTTGGATGAGTCTCTGTTTCTTATCTCATCAAGTGATCCATGGTATGGAGATATACTAGTCTATCTATAGACCCAAGCTTTTCAGCCTAATACCTCTCGCTCTGAACAATGACATACTCGATACCAAGCCAAAAATTATCTAATCATTGGTGATACACTTTATTATTGTGGTGTCGATACGATCTTACATAGGTCCCTTACTCATGAGGAGGCCAAAAAACCTTTGAATGAGTGTCATTCAAGTGCTTGTGGGGGGAATTTATCTGGTTATGCAACTGCACAGAAAATTCTACGTGCTTGCTACTTTTGGCCAATCATATTCAAAGATTGCATTATTGCTATCAAAAGTTGCCATGCTTGCCAGATATTTATCCATAAAACCAGATTAACACCTACACCACTGCATTCGGTCATTGCTGTTGGCCCATTCGCAAAATGGGGCATTGACTTTATGACATGTAACCCCACCTCGGCTGGGGGGCATGGGTATATTATAGTCGTTGTTGACTATTTTACCAAATGGGTCGAGACGGTGCCAACATTGAACAATAGTGGCGAAACGACTGCTCTGTTTTTTTTCAACCATGTGGTTGCTAGGTTTGGTGTACCACAAGCTATAGTTACAGATCATGGGTTTCATTTTCGCAATCACATGATGGTTGAATTAACTGCCAAATTAGGATTGTCACACGATAGTTCTACTCCATACTACTCGCAAGCTAATGGACACGTTGAGGCTATCAACAAAGTCCTTAAGCACATGTTGCGAAGAATGATTGGAGTTCATAAAAGGAATTGGAATTTAATCCTGTATTCGACTTTGTGGGCATATCAAACCTTGGTGAGAAATGCGACCGGATTTATGCCCTTTCAGTTGGTGTATGGTTTGGAAGCAGTCTTACCAATCCAATGTGAAATCTCGTCTCTCAAACTCATGATTGACTTGCTATCTGACACTTGTGAAGAAGAAGCTTGTTTCTTAGAGTTAATCCATCTGGATGAAGCCTGTTGTGATGCCGTAGTGGCTAATGAGGCACATAAAATACGCATCAAGGTGCAATATGATAAAAATGTTAAGCCTCGTGTCTTCTCAGAATATGACCTGGTCTTGCTTTATGATTAGGATTCTGATAAACTTGGAGCACGAAAATTTGAACCACTATGGATGGGCCCTTACATTGTTAAACGTGTGTTTTCGAAAGGGGCCTATGAGTTAGTGGATTATGATGGGATTCCATTATCGCAGCCCGAAACGAGTTGTACCTTAAACGTTACTATGCTTAGTTGAGTGTAGTAAAACTCACTGTATATATGCTTTGATGGCATTTGTGTGTATCTTTATTTTAGAGTTTTTATTTGGTTAGGTAATCCACTTCGCATTTATTGCAGATGTCAAACTTTTCAGAACCATTTGTTGGTTACGCCAATGGAGCTAGTCATAGTACACAGAATTTATCTTCTACAGCATGGGCCATTTTCACTCCAAGCGGTGAGTTAGTGAGTTTTAGAGGGATATGTATTGGACGATCGACAAACAATATCGCTGAGTATAGCGCATTGATTGAACTCCTCTCTGATGCCATTTCACTTGGCATACGTCGAATCATCATTAGGCTAGACTCACAAGTTGTTGTACTATAGCTTACTGGCGTCTATACCATCTGAAACCCAGCAATTCATCGCATGTTCCTTAGAGTTCGTATTTTGGAAAGGTATTTTGAGTTTATTCAATATCAGCATATTTCCAGAAATCTAAACACATTAACTGATTCTCTAGCGAACTATGTGTTAAATAGACATTTGTGACATTTGTAAAGTAAAAATTTTCAATTCACATCATCATTTAAGTTGGATTACATCACTTAACCATAATAAAACTTTGAAAGTCAAAATAGAGAGTTGTATATAAGTTTTTACAACTATTTTGTGTCTAAGACAAAAATTGGTCATATGACCCAAAAAAATAAAAAATGTATGCAAAAAATATCCAAGTAGACTAATTTTGTTCATGATAACAGGTCACAGCCTGTGTTATCATGAGTAGGAGTCTCATCCAACAACTCGGCACACCAATGGTGTGGCGCTGCAATCGCATACGTAACTCCTCAATCCGGACATTCGGATTACCTAAGGTCAATCCCTCTATGTGATCCTGTAGCTGGGCCAGTGTCTCTGCTAAATCCAAGTCTCGGAGAACTGCTTTCCTAACAACTCTCTGTACTGGAAAACCTGCCTCTCGTTGGTGTCCCATAGGTTGAACAGGTCCAACATCTGCATACATATAAAAAAATGTTTGCCTAGTCTTGGCAATAAAAAAAACACAAAAAAAGTAGAAACTTTAAAAACAAAAACACTTTGGTCAATCAATTTACCAATAGCACTCCACTATGCCCCAACCGGTAACATCAGATCTGGATCACCATGGAAATCCATCCCTGAATATGGATATTCCACAAAGGCCATGTCCTGTCGGTCAAACCACTCAAAGAAAGCAGAGGTAAACGAGATCAATGACTGGCCAACATGCCTAGCCATAAGATCTACCCACCTCTGCATCCATGGGTCTCTAGGTCCAGGTACTCCCAGTGAGATGTGTTGTGGCTGCATGAGTGGAATTCTCTCCAAGGCAAAAGAAATCAAGATAGACCCATAACCAAATTTGTTTGTCTTTGAATTCTTTACCTTGGTCAATTTTTCTTTCATGGATGAAATAACTACCTCACACCAGTTGAACACCTTTGGCTCCAAACACTCTAAAGCATATTGCATATATGACCTGTTTGCAAGTGTAAATTTGTGTTGCCAGTCAGTTTGGTGAGGGTAAAAAGGATTGTTCTCAATGGTAAATCAATAACATCCCTGATGTTGATCTTTCTGTCTCTGCTAGGTTGAGATCCTTCCCGACAGAATTTTCGTATATAATCTCTCACTGATTCACCTCCTCTGGTAAATCCTGATAATGAGATGGGGGCACCCCGCCTTGACAGTCCAGTCAGAAAGTAAATATCATCGATGGTAAAGGGGATCGTTTTACCCCTAATGTGAAAAACTTGATCGGTAGGATCCCAAGAACGAACAAGGTATTGCAAAAGCTCAATTTGTTGTCGCATGCTCAATAATCGAAAATACTTCAGCAACCCACAATTCCTTAAGGCATCAATTGTTCCCTGATTATTTAGGGCAATCATGTCTTGTTCTTCATGCTCTCATTCTCTCCATATAATCACCATTTTGATCCAATGAATGTCTGAAATGCAACCATTAGACAAATTAGGATCTTTTTTTTGCAAAAAACAGTGGAAAATTTGGGAGAAAACAACTGTCAAAACTTGGTTTTTGCGCCCATCGCACCCCTCCATTAGAGACAGTGTGCTGCAATGCATACAGCTTTCTAGGCGTGTTTAATGCAGCGCACCTTTCAATATAGAAAGGGTGTGCTGATCCAGAGTGTGCAAAATGAAAACTTAGGGGCCTCAAAAACCAATTTTTTTTGCTTAAAACTGAAAATAAATGGAATAAAATGGAAGAGAACAGGGATAGCTCCTACCTGGTATAGACGGAATGAGAAACGGTCCATTGAATCCTCCGCAATCAACTAGTGAACTTTGAGGTGAAAAACTGCTTCAGAGCACCAAAAACAAAGGGTAAAAGTGAAATGGTAAAAATGAATAATAAAACTTGTTTTTATGTTTATTTCTTGCACGTTAATCGAGTAAACATTGGTTTTTATTCATTTTTATCCATGAACATGTATTTTTAATCCTCTTTGATGGAGTTTTGAGCAGGTTTAACAATTGAAAGCAGAATTTGACGTGCTTAAGAGTAAATTGAACATCTTTGACCACAAAGCAAACTTTTATCTCTTTTTCGAGCTTTGTTAAAAACGAAAAAGGAACCCCCTTGGAGTCCTCTTTAAACTCTTTTCAGACTCTCTAAATATGAAAAGATTGTCGAGCGCTTGTCTATTCTAGCTTGTTAAAGGATTGGAAACGACATATCTCTTGTATTATTTTACGCCTTTTCAGACTTGAGAGATTATTTTATGAGAAAGAACTTGTGGAGTTTCCTTTTCATCCCTTTTCAAACTCTCTAAACATTAAAAGGACCGAGTTGTCTTTGCCGTTAAACTCGTTAAAAACATCAAATAGCGACAAGCTTGTCCATCTAGACAAGGCTGAGTTTCACCTTCGATAGACTCGTTAAAGCATCAAATAGAAATGGATTCACTCGAAGGGTGAAATTATACAACAAGCATGTGTTATCCTCCTCAATCTTGATAAAAAATAAAGCGGTATTGGTCAGCAATGACTGGGTAAAAAAGGAGAAAAGTCAAGAAAACTTTATGGTAGCAAGTCACTCTTGAACATGACACTTTCACTTCATCTCCGTGACTATTTGGGTTGGGTTATCTTCTTGATGGTTATCACACTGTTGGTATATCATACCATCCATTACTTGGTTTTGGGTCAATGTTGCCAATTCATTCAGTGTCACCGATATGTTCAAGAGAAGTCATTCAATTCAAACTTCATCCTTTGCAATACCATAAACCTTCATTTTCATGACCACCATTCCTGAACCTTGTGTTGTCAATCGATTTTTCATCTCCAAAATCATTTACCTCATTTCATGTCGTAGATGTGGGATACATCAAGGCCCTCCTGTGATGAGTCGCTTCTTGTTGACATCAGCACATCATCCAAGAAGTTGACTCAGAAACACCTCTTCAGTACCTTGAAGCTTGCATATATCAATGGTAGGTTTATTGCTTCTGGTGATAGGTTGACATTAATGGCCTTTGACTGAAAGACTTTGTATGGTGTTCGACATCAAATCATTTATTCACACCATGCAAAATGTACTATAGTACTTTGAGGGTCATTATTAGTATCGGTGATTCCTCTCGCGTCTATTAACAGCTTATATCATTCGATGGTAATCAGACGATATCTTTCCATGTTTGACTTCAGAACATCTATTCACATGGTTAGACTTGTACTTGAGCAAAAGATTGAACAAGGTTGAAGACCCCAGATCTAGTTCCATCCATTCGGGCTGCGATATTTTTCAGGAGTACTAAATCAAATGTATAATGGCCTTACATTCATGGTCAACCATTCATGGGTCTATATCTATAGATGACTATATTTGTACACGTAATGAAAGTTTATAAGCTGAGCATGGGTGTGATTTCCCTTAGCTAGTTCATGAGAAAAATCAAATTATCATGATATATGTATTGTAATTGATGCAGGTCACCTTCCGTTTCGAAACCTCCTCTCCTCGTGATAAATCATTTCACTCGACATATATATTTTTGACTTCATGCTTTAGGGGGCAACTGTTACAGATCCATTTGGGCACATCAACCCCAACTTACATATCGATACTATTAGGGCTCATCAACCCCTAGTGCAGTTGTTACATGCTAGTCATCAGAATGCCTCACTTCCCAAGAAGTTCCATCACTGAAAACATCCAAAAACTACCTCTAAGAAGATCACCGCAGGTAGGCCTTCATTAGGGTGCGCTGCAATGCAAACCATATATTGACAAGGTGCTATGCAACGCACTTGGTCCCTCTTTGGCCTGTGCTGAGCGAATTTGAGTGAACTTCTGTGAGGGTTTGAAAATTCCTTATCCATTGGAAGCCTCTAGAAGTTTCTCAATGCCACCTACTCCTTTGAGTTAGCATTTGGATGAGGAAGGGAGTTAGGAAACATCAATCCCCTATCCCTTCTTCCATGGAACTGATTTCTAAATTTAGAAAGGCATTCATTATCACCATTGATGGCATAACCTCCTTCATTCACCTATAAAAAGATCACTCATCTAAGAGATCAGGGGTTGGAAATTATTGAATTGTAGGGAGATGCTAGTGATATGAGATTAGAATTGAGTGCAAGTATTGTTATAGTGTTGAAGTGTCTTGCTTGTCATGAGGTGAAGAAGATGTGATTGAATTGGAAGAGTATCGCTGGATCAAGCACATATGGGTTGTAATTCTTCCTCTTATCAATAAAGTCTTCAAAACTTTTTCCCTTATGCTTGTGTTATATGTTGATGCTTTCATATGTATATCATGTTCTCAATTCCATGTTATTTATAAGCAATAGATTGTTATCGTTTTCTTTGATGGGTTCTTGTTTTTGTTTGTGTGCAGGTACTTCTCAAGCCATTTAAGTACGGGAAGGAGCAACAGAATTGGTCAAGGGAGATAAGGAACAAGTAGAAGCTACAAGTAGGTTCTCTATTCTCTTATTTTATCTATTGTTTATAGGAAAGGTAGAGATTACTTTGTTGTTTCTAGACCTGCTACTAAGTCTAGAGGGTTAAGCGTTTGTCCAAGAACACTAAATTTTCCCAAAATAAATTGGTGACTCCACTGGGGAACAGATTATCCATCTTAGTAGCTTATCAGCCTCTTAAGACATTTCTACATACTGTACTTGTGGTCGTTCATTGAATTTCAATCCTCTTTCATTGAAAATTGAGTCGAAACTATGTCAAAATTGCCTTCAGAATTGCTCACTATCATCAGCGCATTGTCTCTAACTGTTGCCTGTGCTGCAGTGCACTTCCCACATAAATACAAAGCGATTTAGCGCAATATCTCTAACTTCTGTCTGCGCTGATCCCTTGAGGGTCAATTTCCCATCTAGGAATTGAAAGTTTTTGCCAATTTTCTCTTGTTTGAATTAGTTGTTGAATGTCAATGGTATTTTGTCTCTGAAAATAGTTTTTCATCTCCTTAATTTGGCCCTACTTAGACTAGGATTGGTAGAAGTTTCTTATGTATTTACTTTATCATTTTCAATCTATAGTTGAAAGTTAGTTTTAGTCAATTGATCTTTAGCGAAAGAAAGTTTCGTATAATCGTCTTTTCCTTTGAAAGTTGAATTGTCATCAAATCTTCATTCATAAAATATCGATTGGTTGATATGTGCATATGATTAGTCTTTTCGTTGAAAGTGTCGTAATTCCTCATTTCTTTGAAAACGAAAGTGTCATAGAGTCTTCCTTTCCTTGAAAAGAAATTGTCGCAAAATCGTCATTTTTATGAAAAGAGTTTGTTGATCATTTGTGCATTAGTTTTCCTTTTTAAATCATTCACATAAAGGGAAATTGAAAAGAAATACATGCATTTGCATTGAAAAGAGTTTGTGTGTGCTAAATGGAATAGTGTAGGGAATTTTCATTTAGATTGTGCTCTTTTCTCTATGATCAAAAGAAATGTGATTGCTTTATCCCCAAGTAGTTAGGATTTTCAATGTTAAAACTGAATGGAAAGAATGCTTATCATGATAGTTGCATTCATAGGAATTTCAGAATACATCACGTGGTGAACTTGAAAGGCAAATTCCTAAGCAAGATCAACTTAAAATGAACATCAATTTATCTAATAACGCATTGGAACTTAACGAAAAAAATCTAGGGGTCTAGGCTAGAGACGTGTTCCAGCGTCTTTAAACCTAGTGGTTGTCGTTTTCACTGAGGTTGGGTGATTCCTCCTCTCTGATTTGATAAGTGCTAGTACAGACTTTTTCTCCCTGTACCGTCGAGTATATGGTGGGAGATGCCAATAGGTTGAAATCCTTTATCCCTAGGAAGCCGAGTATACCGCCTTACCGGTCGTAACGCACCAAACATAGCATTTGGGAAGATTGACTACCGTACGTAAAGTTCTTGGTAATTTCTCTTTCATTTATCACCAAGGTGTATATTGCAGTTTTGCGATTTGTCTGTAAACCCTCTTGTCTAGAATCTCCAGGGTAGTCACTTTCGTTCCTTTTCGACTCTTTAAAAGTAAAAGGATCGTCTGAGCACTTGTTCTTTCAGGCTCATTAAACATCGAAGGCGACTAGAGTCATCTTTTGATTTTTCACTTCAACACTATAACAATACTTGCACTCAATTGTAATCTCATATCATTAGCATCTCCCAACAATTCAATAATTTCTAGCCCACAGGACCAATCAAAAACTACTTTTATATGTCCGTGGGGCACATTCGCTTATTGAAAGCTAACTTTTGGTTTGAAGAATGCAGGGGCTACATTTTAGAGGGCGATGACTTATGCCTTCCATGACATCAAGCACATTTTTCAACCTTATCTTGATGATTTTCCTGCTCATTCATGAAAACAGACTAATCACCCGCAACATTTGAGAGCAATATTCTTACGATGTCGACACTACAAGATAAGACACAATCCACATAAATGTGTGTTTTGTGTTGGCTTTGGTTGATTACTTGGATTCGTAGTTTCAAAATATGGAATTTGACTCGGTCCCATTAAGGTTCAGGCAATCCTTGACTTGCCTCCACCTTCAAACTTGTTACAGATGCAAAGACTTCAAGGGAAGGAAAACTTGTTGAGGAGGTTCATTCCAAACTATGCTGAATTAGCTAAAGGTTATACACATCTATTGAAGAAAGGGGAACCCTTCCATTGGGACCAAGTTGCGTAAGCTTCTTTTGATGCTCTCAAAGATTCCCTGATTAGAGCATCATTAATGTATGCCCCAAACTATCAAAAATACTTTTGCCTGTATCTCATTGCTGCAGATACAACCATTGGTATGGTTTTAGTTCAAGAAGAAAGTGGAACTGAACATCCTATTTACTATTTGAGTCATAATCTCAACGATACAAAAAGTAAGTATTCCTATGCCGAAAAGTTAGTCTTGGCAGAGATTTTTTCATTACATCCTCTTCAAGCGGTTCAAGCTGTGCAGAGATTTTGTCCTTACATCCTCCTCCGCAAAAACTATCATTATATCAGATTGCAACCCTATGACATACATTTTGTCACGTCAATTGCGGGGGGGCAAATATTCTAAATGTATAGTTATCTTGCAGGAGTTTGATTTGGAATTCATCAAATCTAAATCAAAGAAATCTCTTGTCTTTGCCGAGTTACTTTGTGATCTTCCCTCATCCTCCAATGATTTAACATTAGAAACATCAATATTGGATGAGTCATTATTTCTTATCTCATCAAGTGATCCATGGTATGGAGATATACTGGTCTATCTCCAGACCCAAGCTTTTCAGCCTAATACCTCTTGCTCTGAACAACGACGTACTCGATACCAAGCCAAAAATTATCTAATCATTGATGATACTCCTTATCATCGTGGTCTCGGTACGATCTTACGTAGGTGCCTTACTCATGAGGAGGCAGAAAAAGCTTTGAATGAGTGTCATTCAGGTGCTTGTGGGGGGAATTCATCTGGTTACGCAATTGCACAAAAAATTCTACATGCTGGCTACTTCTGGCCAATCATATTCAAAGATTGCATTCTTGCTATCAGGTGTTGCCATGCTTGCCAGATATTTGACTATACAACCAAATTACCACCTGCACCACTGCATCCAGTCGTTGCTGTTGGCCCATTCGCAAAATGGGGCATTGACCTTATGACATGTAACCCCACCTTGGCCGGGGGGCATGGGTATATTATAGTCGTCGTTGACTATTTTACCAAATGGGCCGAGGCGATGCCAACATTGAACAAAAGTGGCGAAACTGCTGCTCTATTTTTTTCAATCATGTGGTTGCCAGGTTTTGTGTACCACAAGCTATAGTTACAGATCATGGGTCGCATTTTTGGCAATCACATGATGGTTGAATTAACTACCAAATTAGGACCGTCACATGATAGTTCTACTCCATACTACCCACAAGCTAATGGACAAGCTGAGGCTATCAACAAATTCCTTAAGCACATGTTGCAAAGAATGATTAGAGTTCATAAAAGGAATTGGAATTTAATCCTGTACTCGACTTTGTGGGCATATCGAACCTCGTTGAGAAATGCGACCGGATTTATGCCCTTTCAGTTGGTGTATGGTTTGGAAGCAGTCTTACCAATCCAATGCGAAATATCGTCTCTCAAACTCGCAATTGACCTGGTACCTGACACTTCTAAAGAAGAAGCATGTTTCTTGGAGTTAATCCATCTGGATGAAACCCGTCGTGATGCCATAGTGGCTAACGAGGTGCATAAAACATGCATCAAGGCACAATATGATAAAACTATTAAGCCTCGTGTCTTCTCAGAAGTTGACCTGGTCTTGCTTTACGATCAGGATTCTGATAAACTTGGAGCGGCAAAATTTGAACCATTATGGATGGGCCCTTACATTGTTAAATGTGTGTTGTCGAAAGGTGCCTATGAGTTAGTGGATTATGATGGGATTCCATTGTCGCAGCCCCGAAACGGGTTGTACCTTAAACATTACTATGATTAGTTGAGTATAGTAAAACTCATTGTATATATGCTTTGATTGTATTTGTGTGTGTATTTCTTTTAGAGTTTTTATTTGGTTAGGTAATCCACGTTGCATTTGTTGCAGACGTTGAACTTTTCAGAACCATTTGTTGGTTATGCTAACGGAGCTAGTCGTAGTATGCAGAGTTTATCTTTTGCAACATGGGCCATTTTCACTCCAAGTGGCGAGTTAGTGAGTTTTAGAGGGATATGTATTGGACGATCGAAAAAAAATATTGATAAATATAGCGCATTGATTGAACTCCTCTCTGATTCCAGTTCACTTGGCATACGCCGAATCATCATTAGGCTAGACTCACAACTTGTCGTACTACAGCTTACTGGTGTCTATACCGTCTGAAACCCATCAATTCATCGCATGTTCCTTAGAGTTCATATTTTGGAAAGGTATTTTGAGTTTATTCAATATCAGAATATTTCCATAAATTTAAACACATTAACTGATTCTCTAGTGAACTATGTGTTAAATAGACACTTGCGACATTTGTAATGTAAACATTTTCAATTCACATCATCATTTGAATAGGATTGCATCACTTAACCATAACAAAACTTTGAAAGTAAAAATAGATAGCTATATATAAGATTTTACAAATAGTTTGTGTCTAAGACAAAAATTGGTCATCTGGCCAAAAAAACTCAAAAAATGTATGCAGAAAATATCCAAGTAGACTAATGTTGCTCATGATAACAGGTCACAGCTTGTGCTATTATGTGTAGGAGTCTCATCCAACAAATCAGCACACCAATGGTGTGGCGCTGCAATCGCATATGTAACTCCTCGATCTGAACATCCAGAATACCTAAGGTCAAACCCTATGTGATCCTATAGCTGGGCTAGTGTCTGTACTAAATCCAAGTCTTAGAGAAATTCTCTCCCAACAACTCTCTGTACTAGCACACCTGCCTCGCGTTGGTCTCCCACAGGTCGAACAGGTCCAATATCTACATACATATAAAAAATGTTTGTTTAGTATTGGCAATAAAAAAAACACAAAAAAAGTAGAAACTTTAAAAACAAAAACACTTTGGTCAATCAATTTACCAATAGCACTCCACTGCGCCCCAACCGGTAACATCAGATCTGGATCACCATAGAAATCCATCCCTGAGTATGGATATTTTGCAAAGGCCCTGTCCTGTTGGTCAAACCACTCAAAGAAATCAGAGGTAAACGAGATCAATGACTAGCCAACATGCCTAGCCATAAGATCTACCCACCTCTGCAATCGTGGGTCTCTAGGTCCAGGTACTCCCAGTGAGATGTGTTGTGGCTGCATGAGTGGAATTCTCTCCAAGGCAAAAGAAATCAAGATAGACCCATAACCAAAAATTTTTGTCTTTCCATTCTTTACCTTGGTCAGTTGTTCTTTCATGGATGAAAGAACTGCCTCACACCAGTTGAACACCTTTGGCTCCAAACACTCTAAAGCATATTACATATATGACCTATTTGCCAAGTGTAAAGTTGCGCTGCTAGCCAGTTTGGCGAGGGTAAAAAGGATTGTTCTCAACGGTAAATCACTAACATCCCTGATGTTGATCTTTCTGTCTCTGCTAGGTTGAGCTCCTTCCTGGTAGAACTGTCGTATATAATCTCTCACTAATTCACCTCCTCTGGTAAATCCTGATAATGAGATGGGGGCACTTCGCCTTGACAGTCCAGTCAGAAAGTATATATCATCGATGCTAAAGGGGATTGTTTTACCCCTAATGTGAGAAACTTGATCGGTAGGATCCCAAGAATGAACAAGGTATTGCAAAAGCTCAATTTGTTGCTGCATGTTGGATAATCGAAAATACTTCAGCAACCCACAATTCCTTAAGGCATCAACTGTTCCCTGATTATTTAGGGCAATCATGTCTTGTTCTTCATGCTCTCATTCTCTCCATATAATCACCATTTTGATCTGATGAATGTATGAAATGCAACCATTAGACAAATTAGGATCCATTTTTTTGCAAAAAACAGTGGAAAATTTGGGAGAAAACAACTGTCAAAACTTGATTTTTGCGCCCATCACACCCCTCCCTTAGAGACAATGTGGTGCAATGCATATAGCCTTCTAGGTGTGTGCAATGCAGTGCACCTTTCAATATAGAAAGGGTGCGCTGATCGAGAGTGTGCAAAATGAAACCCTAGGGGCCTCAAAAACATTTTTTTTTTTGCTTAAAACTGAAAATAAATGGAATAAAATGCAAGAGAATAGGGATAGCTCCTACCTGATCCAGACGGAACGAGAAATGGTCCACTGAATCCTCTGCAATCAGCCAGTGAACTTTGAGGTAGAAAACTGCTCCAGAGCACCAAAAAGAAAGGGTAAAAGTGAAATGGTAAAAATGAATAATAAAACTTGTTTTTATGTTTATTTCTCGCATGTTAATAGAGTAAACATTGGTTGTTATTGATTGTTATCCGCGAACATGTATTTTTAATCCTCTTTGATGGAGTTTTGAGCAGGTTTAACAACTGAAAGTAGAATTTGATGTGCTTAAGAGTAAATTGAACATCTTTGACCACAAAGCAAACTTTTATCTGTTTTTTGAGCTTTGCTAAAAACGAAAATGGAACCCCCTTGGAGTCCTCTTTAAACTCTTTTCAGACTCTCTAAATATGAAAATATTTTCGAGTGCTTGTCTATTCCAGCTTGTTAAAGGATTGGAAACAGAATCTCTCTTGTATTATTTTATGCTTTTTCGGACTTGAGATATTATTTTATGAAAAAGAACTTGTGGAGTTTCCTTTTCGGCCCTTTTCAAACTCTCTAAACATGAAAAGGACCGAGTTGTCTTTGTCGTTAAACTCGTTAAAAACATCAAATAGTGACAAGCTTGTCCATCTAGACAAGGCCGAGTTTCACCTTCGCTAGACTTGTTAAAGCATCAAATAGCAATGGATTTGCCCGAAGGGTGAAATTATACAACAAGCATATGTTATCCTCCTCAAGCTTGATAAAAAATAAAGAGGTACTGGTCAGCAATGACCGGGGAAAAAGGGAAAAAGTTGAGAAAACTTTATGGTAGCAAGTTGCTCTTGAACATGACACTTTCACTTCATCTCCGTGACTATTTGGGTTGGGTTATCTGCTTGATGGTTATCACACTGTTGGTCTATCATACCATCCATTACTTGGTTTTGAGTCAATGTTGCCAATTCATTTAGTGTCACCGATATGTTCAAGAGAAGTCATTCAGTTCAAACTTCATCCTTTGCAATACCATAAACCTTCATTTTCATGACCGCCATTCTTGAACCTTGTGTCGTCAATCGATTTTTCATCTCCAAAATCATTTACCTCAATTCGTGTTGTCGATGTGGGATACATCAAGGTCCTCCTGTGATGAGTTGCTTCTTGTTGAGATCAGCACATAATCCAAGAAGCTGACTTAGGAACACACCTTCAGTACCTTGAAGCTTGCATACATCAATGGCAGGTTTCTCGTTTCTGGGGATAGGTTGACATTAATGGCCTTCGACTGAAGACTTTGTATGGTGTTCAACAACAAATCATTTATTCACACCATGCGAAATGTATTATAGTACCTTGAGGGTCATTATCGTTATCGGTGATTCCTCTCGCGTCTATTAAAAACTT
This sequence comes from Pinus tabuliformis, assembly GCA_031772625.1. Taxonomy (NCBI): domain Eukaryota; kingdom Viridiplantae; phylum Streptophyta; class Pinopsida; order Pinales; family Pinaceae; genus Pinus; species Pinus tabuliformis. The sequence continues at coordinate 152,024,632 of CM062819.1, read as the reverse complement.
ACATCATTGGCTGGTAATCAGCAATGTCTTTCCATGTTTGACTTCAGAACATCTATTCACATGGTTAGACTTATACTTGAGCAAAAGATTGAACGAGATTGGAGACCCTGGATCTAGTTCCATCCATCCGGGCTGCGATATTTTTTCAAGAGTACTAAATCAAATGTACAATGGCCTTACATTCATGGTCAACCATTCATGGGTCTATATCTGTAGATGACTATGTTTGTACATGTAATGAAAGTTTATAAGTTGAGTATGGGTATGCCTTCCCTCATCTAGTTCATGAGAAAAATCAAATTATCATGATATATGTATTGTAATTGATGCAGGTCACCTTCTGTTTCGAAACCTCCTCTCCTCGTGATAAATCATTTCACTCGACATATATATTTTCGACTTCATGCTTTAGGGGGAAACTGTTATAGATCCATCTAGGCACATCAACCCCAACTTACATATCGATACTATTAGGGCTCATCAACCCCTAGTGCAGTTGTTACATGCCCTAAAGAAGTTAGTCATCAGAATGCCTCACCTTCCAAGAAGTTTCATCACTGAAAACATCCAAAAACTACCTCTAAGAAGATCAGCGCAGGTAGGCCTTCATTAGGGTGCACTGCAATGCAAACCATATACTGACAGGGTGCTATGTAGCGCACTTGGTCCCTCTTTGGACTGCGTTGAGTGAATTTGAGCGAACTTCTATGAGGGTTTGAAGATCCCTTATCCATTAGAAGCCTCTATAAGTTTCTCAATGCCACCTACTCTTTTGAGTTCGCATTTGGATGAGGAAGGGAGTTAGGAAACATTAATCCCCTATCCCTTCTTCCATGGAACTGATTTCTAAATTTAGAAAGGCATTCATTATCACCATTGATTGCATGACCTCCTTCATTCACCTATAAGAAGATCACTCATCTAAGAGATCAGGGGTTGGAAATTATTGAGTTGTAGGTAGATGCTGGTGATATGAGATTAGAATTGAGTGCAAGTATTGTTATAGTGTTGAAGTGTCTTGCTTGTCATGAGGTGAAGAGGATGGGATTGAATTGGAAGAGTGTCGCTGGATTGAGCACATATGGGTTGTAATTCTTCCTCTTATCAATAAAGTCTTCGAAACTTTTTCCTTATGCTTGTGTTATATGTTGATGCTTTCATATGTATATCATGTTCTTGATTCCATGTTATTTATAAGCAATAGATCATTATCATTTGCTTTGATGGGTTCTTGTTTCTGTCTGTGTGCAGGTACTTCTCAAGTGATTTAAGTACGGGAAGGAGCAACAGAATCGGTCAAGGGAGATAAGGAACAAGAAAAAGCTACAAGTAGGTTCTCTGTTCTCTTATTTTATCTATTGTTTATAGGAAAGGTAGAGATTACTTTGTCTGTTGTTTCTAGACCTGCTACTAAGTCTAGAGGGTTAGGCATTTGTCCAAGAACACTAAATTTTCCCAAAACAATGTGATGGATGGTGGATGATATCCATAAAGTGCCATAAATGGGGTCATTTTTGCTACAGTATGGAAGTAAGTGTTATACCACCATTCATCCAGAGGCAACCATTTGAGCCATTGCGTCTATTTATCAGACACAAAGCAACGAAGATATCCTTCCAAACATTTGTTTACTATCTCAGTTTGCCCATCAGATTGAGGATGATAAGATGAGCTATGAGCTAAATGAGTACCGAGACAAGAAAATAATTATGTCCAAAAATTTCCAGTGAAAATGGGATCTCTGTCGCTTACAATAATCTTTGGGTTTCTATGTAGCTTTTGAATTGTTTTCATAAATGCAGTAGAAACTGTACTGGCTTTAAACATATGTGATAATGAACAAAAGTGTGCATACTTGGTAAGTCTATCAACTACCACCAAGATGACACTCTTTCCTTCGAACTTGGGTAAACCTATGATAAAATCCATTGAAACCTCCTCCCAACGTTGGCTTGGAATGGATAAATGTTGTAATAGACCTGGGATCTTAATTGTTTCAACTTTATTTGGTTGGAAAACCAAACATTCTGCACAAACTTTTGAATATCCGATTTAAGGCCATCCCAAAAAAATTCCTTCTTAACCCTATGGTAAGTTTTTAAAAATCCCGAGTGCCTTCCTAAGGGAGAAGTGTGCAATTCCATAAGAATATTTTGTTTGAGTTAGGAATTCTTACATAGGTATAAGCGATTTTTGTACCATAACGAATCATTTTTCCGGCTAAATGTATCAGATGTATTGGGATCTTGTTGTAACTTTCGAATGAGTGCCCACACTTCTTCATCATTCTTCCATTCCTCCCTTGCTTCGTTTATCCAATCTAGTTGGATAATAGAAATGGCGCACAACAATGCTTCCACATCCTCATCCTTTCTTGAGAGTGCATCTGCCACAACATTTTGCTTCCCTTTTTTGTAGATGATTTCAAAGTCATAACCCAACATCTTTGTCACCCATTTTTGTTGCTCTTCAGAGGATAATCTTTGTTCTAAAAAGTATTTAAGACTATCATGATCTGGTTTTACCTTGAAGTGTCTTCCCATTAGGTAGGGTCATCATTTCTTAAGTGCATGTAGTATTGCCAACATTTCCTTCTCATAAATAGCTTTTTGTAAATACTTTCCCTTGATTGGAAAAATTTCGAAAGAAATGGGTCTTTCCTCTTGCATTAAAACAACACCAATTCCATTTCCTGAAGCATCACATTCCATAATAAAGGTTTTTGTGAAGTCCGGCATAGATAAGACCGATGCTTGGCACATTGCCTCTTTAAGATGTTCGAAGCCCTTTATTGCTTTTGGAGTCCATGAACATGCATCTTTCTTCAATAATGTTGTTAGAGGTGCTGCTATTCTCCCATAATTCTTAACAAACTTGCGATAATACCTTGTCAACCCGAGAAATCCTCGCATATGCTTTATGGATGTCGGGATTTTCCATTCCTTAATGGAATTAATTTTACTAGGGTCTAACTTAACACCATGAGATACAATATGACCCAGATATTCCACCTCTTGTACTCCAAAGAAACATTTTGAGCTTTTTGCATATAATTGTTTCTCCTCCAATAGTTTTAGCACTCTGTCAAGATGTTCAACATTATCCTTACAAGACTTGTTGTAGATTAGTATATCATCAAAAAATACTAACAAAAATTTTCTAAGGAAGGGTTTTAAAATGGAATTCATCAAACCTTGAAATGTAGAAGGTGCATTGGTAAGGCCAAAAGGCATGACCAAAAATTTCATAATGACCCTCATGAGTTCTAAATGTTGTTTTCGGAATGTCTTCAATCTTCATTCTGATTTGATGATATCCTGAACAAAGATCCAACTTGGTGAAGTAAATTGATCCATGCAATTCATCCAATAATTCTTTAATGACAGGAATGGGAAATTTATCTTTAATAATGAGCTTATTGAGCTCCCTATAATATGGACACATGCGCCATGATCCATCCTTCTTGTGCACAAATACCACTGGAGCAAAGAAAGAACTTTGACTAGATTGAATTATACGAGCCTCTAGCATTTTTGCAACCATATGTTCAATTTCACTCTTTTGGGCATAGGGATATCTGTACGGACTGATGTTTGGAGAAAAAATTCCTGGAATCAAATGAATAGCATGATCATGATCATGAATAGGTGGGAGACCTTTGGGAGTCTCAAATACCTTGGAATGATTGTCCAAGACTTTTTGGAGACCTGGAGAAATAGATGATTTCGATGTGGGAACCTCTATCGAACATAATTGTGCAATTACACCTAGTTGTTCCTTCTTTAGAAGCTTTGTCATACCATTAGAGCTGATTATCTTTCCCAGTTTCCCTACAATACCCCTTAATTCAACTTCCTTTCCTTCCGCACAAAATTTCATGAAAATTTATTGAAAATTAAAAGCTATTGTACTCAAGGATTGTATCCATTGGACTCCTAGTACAACATCAACACCACCTATTGGAATGGAAGGCATTGGGCTATTCAATACATATTATCCCATGGATAGCTTGATATTATGGCACTTTCTAGAGAAATTTATGGTTCCTCCACTTGCAACCATCACTTGAAACTCTGGTTTTGGATATAGGAAGCAATTCAATTCCTTTGATATCTTACAATGAATAAAATTATGGGTACTTCCCAAATCAATCAACAATATTACCTTTTTCTTCTTGATATGTCCTTCTATCTTGATAGTTTGAGGAGTGGTAATTCCAGCCAATGCATTACAAGATATGGTCGGATTCATTTCTTCTTTATCTAGGGTTTGTTCCTGGAGTATATCCTCTTCTTTTGAAATTTCTTGTTCCTTTTCTTCCTCCTCCTCACAATCTATGTAGAATAATTTCTTCTCATCACACTTATGACCTTTAGTGCATTTGCTATCACAACTGTAACAAGGCCCTTTTGCTCTTTTTTCTTCCAATTGTTGTGGTGTCAACCTTGTAGGTTGTGGAAGGCTAGGGGAAACAACACTTCCATCTTTATAGTTGTGAGTGGTAGGCTTCCTGGTTGCCATAATTTTGCTTTCCATTTTTCTTGCTAACTTGAATGCCTTCTCTAATGAATTAGGTTCCTAAAGGCGAACCTCATTTTGGATATTATCCTTTAAAGTTGCTATGAACACATCAATCCTATGATCCTCTGGAATATCTTTTACCCTTATGTTCAATTTTTGGAAGTCCTCAATGTGCTCCATCATTGAACCCTTTTGTTTGAGATTTATCAATTGGCTAAAAAAGGTGTTGCTTTTTGTATCCTCATAATGTGTTATCATTTCTTCCGTAAAAATTGCCCAAGTGACAATTTTTTTACGAGAGAAAATCCATTGATACCATACAAACTAATTTGGTTCCAAATATAAAGTTGCAATACGTACCTTTTGCATATTTTGCACATTATGGAGATCAAAAAATTATTACATATGTAGTATCCATGTTCTGGGATCCTTGCCATCAAACTTCCTAATATCGATTTTTGGAACATGGTGGTTCTTCAATCCAATATTAGAGTCTATGAAATCATGATTAACATTTCTTTTGTTCTCATCTTGAGTTTCCTTTACTACCCTTTCACCATTAGTGACCATTTCTTGTAGCAACTTATTCAAATTTATCTTCAATTCTTCCATCTTATCGTCCATGCCATTCATCTTAGCGTCCATGCCATTCATCTTAGCTTCCACACCATCCATCTTAACTTATATGCCATTCATATTAGCTTCCACACCATCCATCTTAGCTTGCATGCCATTCATATTAGCTTCCATGCCATTCATCTTGGCTTCATTTACCTTTAGTGAGGGTAAAATGTTTCGTACGTGGTCTTGTAATTTTGAAATATCATGTTGTATTTCTTCCTCTTCTTCACGAGTCATGCTAGAGCTTTCAGGTTGCTTACTAGGTGTTTCCATTTTCTTTCTTCGGGGCATTAATTAATGCTAATAATTCTTCACTATTCCCTTTGAATTCCTTCAAACTAATTTTTTAAACCAATCTTATGCAAAATTTAAAAAAAAACTACACACCTTTTTTTTCACTTTGAAAGAGCTCGATATTGAATTTGTTGTATCTCTGTAGCTACAGATCACGAATATCTAAAAGCTCATCCTGCAGTAGTCCTTTGAGTCCTATTTATAACCCCACAAGTCTGATCAATATTGGATTCTTCAAGCAAGAGTTATACCAAATCTCCCATGGTGACCTGATTATAGAATAGTTCAGTTGAGCGAAATTGTACAATGTGCCACATGTCCCTGTTTTGAACTTAGTACTGGAAACTGATACAAACAAAATTACAGGCTGTCCTCGTTCTGAAACTTCTTACAAAATTTCAATTTGGTGCTCAACGTAAAAGTTATGACAATTTTCCCTAGGTCACCTGTTTGGAATGTAATTTGGGAGTCTAAAAAAACCATAACTTAGATCATATCTCTGCAAATATAGCGAGAAAAACTATGAAATTCGGACTCGATGTTTAGAACGATTTCTGCTCAAATGGGTTTTTTTTGTAGATTTTGAAACGTCATAGAAAAAACGTTATAGCGAAAATGCCATAATGACCTGTTTGGAGCAACGAAACCCTAGAATCCAAAGCTCTGATACCAAATGTTAGGAAACCAGCTCACAGAAAGATAGAAAAGATAGATCAACGCCTTAGAATTCAGCCTCTTCGAGGGGAAACGTCCTTTACATTACACAAATGAAAAATTCTTGGATGATACAAATGACTAAACCTGCCTTCTATATATAGGAGTCTAAGGGGTCACAATAGAATCAATCTGACATAACAGTAATAACGTAAGGGCACAAAAAATAACAATAGTGGTTTTCTATGGAGCATACTAATAACAATATGGGGACAATAGGGGCACAATAATAACAATAAGGGATACAATGACAATAGTAATGGGGGAATCACTAGTATTATAGGGGCTTAACAAGATCGTAGCCGCATCCATGGCCCTCGGGAAAGGTTCCTCCACGCAACCGAAGCAGATGGATACGGTCATGAAAGAAGACAGGGACATCTTCTCCTCACCCACAGGGGTACCGTTGTGCTATCAGGTCAAGCATTCGTCCGATTTGACTTTCGGAGCACCTCTACCCAATGGGCCGATCTATCGCCACTCCATTGTGGATAATGCCAAGTACAAGCAATGACATGATCAACATCGGGTTCCACACAAGTTTCATGTGGGTGACAAAGTCTAGTTGCACCTACAGAAAGAATGCCTTACAAGAGCCCATCATAAGTTCAGACCACTTTGATATGGTCCTTACACCATTACCAAGGCTATGGGAAACAATGCTTTGGAGCACAACATTCCCCCATTCCTTTGCTTGCATCGAGTGTTCAATGTGGAGTGCCCTCGAACATGCTTCCCACCATTACTGGACACAACAGAGGTTGCATAACATCTCACCAAGGACCAAGTTCAACGGAAGTTTCCTCATCTCATGGAGGAACTCAACGCAATGGGGACCATTGCTTCCTAAGGGGGGAGGAATGATCTAGGTGGATGTTGGTGGCGATCCTCCTATCCCATTTGGACCCCCACAACTGTCTCTTTTAGTTTTTCAGTTTCCTTAATTGTAGCACATTTCACTATTTTTAGCAATTTTTTGGGTCCTAAACTTCGGAGCCATTTTGAGGCCCTAAACGACGTTTTTTTGGGAAAACTGGGAGCAACATGAGTCCATGGACCAATGATTCTCATCCCAAGGTTGTATTCCTCAAATAGATCTTTCTAACAAGGTATTGTGCGCGTCAAATGGAGATCATATGCCAAAGTTACGACCCCGAGAAATTGATGTACCAATTTACCCAAAATGGGGCCCATAGTTTGGTGCTTCATCTCGTAGGATTAGGGTTTTGGATGTTTAGGGTTTTCTATTATTTCTCAACAATAAATAGGCCTTCGAGCCTCATTATAAGGCAGTTCAGAGGCATGTATCTGCCACATCTCTTCTCAGCGATAAGCTACCATCGCCCTAGCTGGTTTATTTCCATTTTTGTTTGTAAGCATATTTCAGTATTTTACATTAATGAAACGAAGTATTGTTTTTGCTGCATCTCTATATTTATGGTTATTTCTATAATTTTTTGTGTTCCTGTTTAAATTCAGATCACCTATTAAAATTGGACTTCAATAATTATAAACTAGGGACCCCGCTCAAATGTAACCTTGATTGGCTTGAGGAAGATGACTCTTAAAAATTGGCAAAGGAACAATGGATACATTATGATCTTAATCTTGGTTGTTCTACTTGTGAACCATTTGTATCCTCCTAAAAGGGAGTTGAGAAAAAAGTTACAGTTTTAGCTATAGAAACAAATATAAAATTCTCTATATGGTGGAAAAGTAGCTAGAGAGGATGTTTACAACTAATGTGGATTGTTTATTCCATGAAAAGGAGGTGATGGAACTGAAGATTTTAGAAATAAGGTAGGAAAAACTATCAAAGGGGGAAAATGGATTGGAGACTGAAAAGCAAGACCACCTAGTTGTAATTAGAGGATCAAGACACAACTTTACTTCTTAAATTTGTTAATAATAGGAAGAGTACAAAAAACATGTATGAGATACAAATTGTGGAAGGTTTATTGTTATGAAACAACTCACAAAAAGATAGAAAAGATAGATAAACGCCTTAGAAATAAGGCTCTTCGAATGGGCAACCTCCTTTACATTGCACAAATGAACAATTCTTGGATGATACAAATGACAAGACCTCCTTTCTATATATAGGAGTCTAAGGGGTCATAATATAATGAGAGCCAACATAACAATAATAATGTAAGGGCACAATAATAAAAATAGTGGGCTTCTATGGGGCACAACAATAACAATATGGGGACAACATGGGCACAACAATATAATAAGGGGGTTGTACTAATAATAATAAGGGGTTATACTAGTAGTATAGGGACCTAACATTTATTACATGAGTTGGAAGAATTGGGGGTTAGATATTTTGAGAGGAATTCTCAAGAGCCTAGAAGAGTAAATATTGGAAAGATTGTTTAATTACATCATACCTTCTTAGGTTAGTCAATGAGGAAGACAACCAAAAGATGTGTGAAGTGGTCACCAAATAAAAACTCCTAGTTTCCTTATCATCCTCTCATAAAGATAAGAGCACAAGCCTTGATGGGTGGATTGTAGAGTTTTACTTGAGTTTTTTTTTGAGCTAAGACATTCTTAGAATAGTATAAGAGGTAAGAACTTTAGTAAATTGTAAGTCAACTTTAATGTCGCCTTCATAACTCTTAATCTAAAGGTTGACTATGTTAAGTTTGATGATGGTTTTAGACCTATTGCATTACATAATTGTGCATATAAGATTATTTCAAAAGTGCTTGTTGTCAAACTAAAGAAGTTATTATCTAGCTTACTTTTCCCTGAACAATTTGAATTTTTAGAGATGGATCAAATCCATGAAGCTATAGGTACAACTCAATAAAGTTTTCATATTATCAAAAATAAGCTTGTTCCTAGTACCATGTTGATTAAACTTGATCTACCAAAAGCCCATGATAGAGTTTGCTGGTTGTACTTAAGGTTATTAACATTGGCTTTATCTTAGCCATTGTTAATTGAAATATAGGGTGTACTCTTGGTATTCATCAATGGCTTAGCCTATATATTTTACAACCCTATATGGATTAAGAAATAGATGCACCTTATCACTTTATTTATTCCTAATAATAGTTTAATAGCTAATGGTTTGATCAGATCAATTGCAAAACTAAAAAGTAAAAGATCTATTCAAGAGATCATTACTAGGGGCAAAAAAATCACTCACTCATTTATTATTTGTGAAAATTCCCTTTTTTAGATTCGGTCCCATGAAAAAAATAGATATTTGTAAAAAAACATTTTATAACTCTATATGATACATCTACAAAAATAAAAAATAACATGCATAAATTATTTTTTTAAATAACATGGAAAAAAAATATTTACATATATAAGTAGATAAATAATTCATCTTAAAAAATATTTCATCCTCAAACTAAAACCTGATAAATAAAATTAATATATATATCTATATATATATATATATATATATATATATATATATATATATATATATATATATATAAATTTTAATTATCTCATAAACTTAGATTCTCAATATATTTTGATATTTTATTAAAATAATTAAAAAAAAAATTATGTTAAAACTGTCCCATATAATAAAAAAAACTGTAGAGAAATACCCACCATTTGTTACTCTCTTCCTTAAATACATTATTTATTTAACAAAATATGCCACAGTTTACCATTTATCCATCCAGTTTATAAATTGAAAGAGACAGAAACATAAGTTTTTTGATATTTGTTGTTTCTTATTTTTCAAATCATCTCCACACCACATATGTATTATGTTACCTGCCATTATTGGCAAATAAAACATTTATGCAGATTATTATATTGAGACATTTCATGATAAAGATGGGAGATTAGACAATGTCCAAGCACCAGAGGCTTGCAGGGCATCATATTTTATGATTGTCACTCCATAGGGAGGTCCACCTTTGAAAATGGGTGGCACCACCAGATTTATCCACCCAAAATTTTAGTGTATAATAATATTAATTATACCCCACCTTTCACTGTTCAAGACGAGATATACAAAATGAGACGAATAGCAACCAAAGACCCACAATAATTACAAAATGACAGAAAATGTTTCAACTATAATGACAGGAGAATTTTTAAAAAGCTGTGAGACAGCAAATCAACTATTATTAAACCTGTAACGATAGACTCTGACAGTGGTGCAGCCATACAAAATAATGCTGAGGTGAGCTGAATTATTGGTGAAACTTAAAAGAATGTCAGTTTCAATTAAGTAGTGTGTTTGAGTTAACAAGTTTCAAGTTCCAGTTTGAATTCAAGTTCAAGTTTTCCACCAATTTCTGATGGGTGGGTGGCTTAACAATCTAGCTATCATATATAAATCTCACCCAAATTTATTTTAGTAACGTGGTTTTAGCAAGTTATAAAGTGTAAAGTATATTTTGGATAGTGTTCATTAAATTTCTAAATTAACATGAAAATAATTTCTAAATTATTCATCGTCGTGAGAGTATCACCGAACACTGAATATCTCTATAGCCAAACAAATCGCCTTCAAAGTTTGGTTCCCCAGATTTCCCACTATGACCAACCTTATATTATTATATTATTAAGTATAGGGATGTAATTCAAACCTATTCAACAAGGGCTTTGGATTGATTTCATTAGTTTTTTTTGTAGTTCAGGGTTTAACAAAGAAATATCGGGCATATTCTTATTTTCGATGATATTTGGGATGGAATTTATGATCAAGATATTTCACTTATTAAATTTATAGTAAATAAAAGATTATAATATGGAAAAATAAAAATAAGTAAATATATGTTTTGATTGTTTACTTTGTAAATGAATGACTCTTTTGATGAATTGTGGTTGTTTTTTCTCTGTCTAAATGTGTTGTCTGTTACAGTGTCGTTTTTGTCTTCTTTCTCTCGGCAACTATTTTCCCTATCACCTTTCTCTTGTAACCTTCCTATTGTTCTGGAGCGTCTCCTGCCCTGCCATCAATCTAGCATGTGAGCAAATTGAATCTCTGCAACTAGAAAGAATGGAAATTAACTAGAAGTTGTATTAGCAAATGACAACGTCCTTCTACCTCCTTGAATAAATACAAACCTTGAAAGGAAAATTAGCTCAATAGGATGACATAATCGACACTCTTGGACAACACATAGAAGATTCAAAGATGCACCAGCCAACTAGTGATAATCATACTACCAACAACAATGCTTTTGATCCACATGTCAACAGAACTATGTGATCTCAACCAGCTTCCCAAAGATGATTCCCTATCAATTCTTCTATGTACTCCCTCTATAAATGTGTTTTGCTTCTAAATCAATTTTGCAAAGTTTATGCATGTGGCTTGTCAATAATAATAGTAGACTTACAATATATCCTTTTTGTAATTCCAGAAAGCTCCTCACTAGAGGACCTGCTCCTAGATGAATTGTTGTAATTGTTGCATCGAGACACCATCTCTGCACACATTTTAATAGAAAGTCTTCTCATTTTTGTTAAAAGACAATTATTATTATTATTAATTATAAAAAGAATTAATATATAAGTATAACTAACTTGGAGATAAAGATTAACCCTTCATATGTGAATACTATTATGAATATTCCAGCATATTCCATCCAAGTTAAATCTCTAATGATAATTAAAATAAAATTCTAGAAGGACTATTCTGAAATAGACTGCTTATCAGTGAATGATGGGGATTTAACTTCCACTAAATATTTTTAAATATTCTTAATAGTAGTCACATATCACATTAATGAAAAAAAAATCATGAATATGTTATGAGTATTTAAACATGTAATATTAATAAGCCATGGTATTGTAACAAAACCTAGATGAAATAAAAATAAATCCTAATAATTAAAAATCTTGTTACATGTATTTATTTAAATATATGTATTTAATTCATATATTAATTTTTATAATTGAAAATAATAATTTAATTAATGTGTATGTTTTTGATTCTAAACAATATATAAAATATATTATGAGATAAATATTTTAATGTTTATAATAGATAAATACATATAAACATTTATCAATTTATATAACTATCCAGCATAATTTTCCAATACAATACAGTCATGAATAAATTTTGATAGAATTTTCATAATTTAGGGTTTCATTTAAACAAGAACTTATCATAATACTCTATTTATAACACAATTAGTTTTCCCTTAACTGAAATTATTGTAATACAAATCTATACACAAGTGTAAAACCTATTAGCAGGTCTCCAATTGAGGGCAGAGATACAATTAATTAGCTCAAATCGTTTAGGCCTGTGTGCAGGTGCCTGGATTACCGTTACTTTTTGATGAGTGGGTAATTTTTATGTCGATTGTGAATTTGGGACAATTTTAGAATTTAAGGGATAGGAGTTGGGTTGAAATAATTGATCTTGAGTTTATATATTAGATTTTGGAATATTTTAAAATTTATAATTAATATATAAAACTATATTAGATTTTGGAATATTTTTAAAATTTATGATTAATATAAAATGTTTTATAGAATATATATTTTTTTGAGAAATAATTTTTTTAAGTTGACGTGTAAAAGTTAGTTTTTTAAGATTTTAATTTAGAATTTGAATTTATTGTCTATTGGGTTCCAAGGTTATTAATAACAAAAAATAATAGTAAGTCATTTTTATAATTATATTTATGTATTATGCAACTGGTTAATAAGTAATTGTATAAATTAAATGGTTGATAAATACAGGTATTAAAATACTATTGTACGATACATTTCATATTGTTAAGATGGAGATTCCCCGCTTTATCATGAAAATTCTCAAGTGGTAAATAAGTTTTGTTACAATGTCATGGGCCAATATTATGGCTTACTAATATCACATGCCCAAAAAACCATAACTATGACTTTTTTTAATTAATCAATTTAATTAAAAAAAAACACATAATTATTTTAGACATAACTCTTGAGCTTTAATATGAAAAACCATAACTATGACTTTTTTTAATTAATCAATTTAATTAAAAAAACACATAATTATTTTGGACATAACTCTTGAGCTTTAATTTGTGACTTATTAAAAATAAATATTTTGTGGAAGTTAAATCCCTATCATCCATCTAATAATTATTAATGAATAAACTAATAAATATTAATATATAATATTTATTATCTAATATTAGTATATAATAATAAATATTAATATATAATATTTGAATGTTATTATGTATTTTACACAAAATTGAAGTGAAGGTTTTTTCTTTTTTTTTTTTTTTAAATTCAACTATAGACAAATTAATATATAATATTTGAATGTATTATGTATTTTACACCAAATGGAAGTGAAGGTTTTTTTTTTTTTTTTTTTAAATTCAACTATAGACAAATTCCACCTGGATAAAATGATGAATGTTTGGAAAAATTTCTGAAGGATATCTACATCCCGACAAAATTGTCATTAATTGGGATTAGACAATGTTTTTCATTAAATATTTATATTTTATATATATTTGATTTAAGGAACATCTTTTCTTAATAGTTATATGTTGATTCTACGTATTACATAATGATTTTAGAACTAAAATGAAAAATACAACTCAAAATAATATTAATAGTAATGTCATGTAATTCATTAAATTTTTTTATATTTATATGATTAAAGGTTTGTTTTATTAGATTTAATTATAATTATTCTGATAATAGGCGCTTAGCAATCCATCAGAAGAGATGTAGTATATTTAAAATAATATATTAAATAAAAAATAATAATAAGACATAATATCATTTTAATTGTAAAAATAATAATAAAATTAATGTAATTTTAATTTAAAAATAGAAAAAATAAAAAGTAATAAAAAAATAATAAATTTATTTAATTTAATTTGTTATATTGTAATTTTTTATTTATTTATCAAATTGCAAACAAAGTTTTGATTAATAATTATAATGATTCAATTTAATCAATTTGTTGTTATTGGAATAATGATTCATTTTCATTAATTGAATAATGAGAAATTTGTAAACTGATTGATTTAAAGATTTATGATTTATGGAGATAACACATTATCTAGACCTCTTCTCTATGTATCAATATGTTTTTGATAATGCAGTTTATTATTGAATTTTTGCTTTGTTATGTGGATTGGCATGTATGTATCAATATGTTTTTGATAATGCAGTTTATTATTGAATTTTTGCTTTGTTATGTGGATTGGCATGTAGACTATTGCGTCAAGTAAATGAACCTGTTCCCTGAATGACTTACAGATTTGTGAGGAGTTTCCATGCTTGTAAGGCAAGTGAACCTACCTAGACTCTTTAGGCATAAATATATTGCAATTCAAAAAAAAATTTGCATTTAAATATTTTTTTATAAAGATTTATAAAAATGATCATAAATTATCATATTAAAATGATTTTTTTTAAAATTAAAATCATTTTTATAAATTTTGAAATTCAAAAAAAATTGATTAATGTAAATTATTGAAGACACAAAGGTTTATTTTAACATTGTAAAACTATATATATATATATATATATATTTGAAAACAATATGGTTAAAATAGACTTGTCCTATAATTATGAAGTGACAAGTGAGAAATTAAAAATTAAAAACCTTCTACAACCATGTGTCCACAAAATTAATTAATTATTCTGGGTTCACAGATTTAATTATATTAAAATTTTATTTCTCGGACAACATTATCTTCACGTCACATTGTCCATAATAAATACACAACCCAAATCCACACATTCTTATCCCCGCGACAGGGAGTGTCTCGACCAGTGTTCAAATTTGAACACATCACAGCCCTTCTGAAGCTCTCTAGCATGTGAGAGAAGTGCTCAGCGAAGTTTACTAGTCAAAAGAAATTTAAATTTTGATTTTTACATGTTTTTTAATTTTTTTAAAGAATATTATAAAATGTCGTATGAAGGGCTACCTATTTGTAGGACATTTCAAAAAAAAATCCAGTTCTCTGATTGATTTAACACTCTAAAGTCTGCAGGAGGTTTTGGCAACACTCTAGAAAGTGCAATGGGACGTAATGGAGGTTGTTCATCCATTCCAAGGCCATTAGTCATAATGGCAGCACTCATAGAGTTAGAAGTCATGATATGAGGTTTATGCTCGCATTCGTTGATAACAGATGTTTCTTTTCGCATTCATTGATAGCAGAGGAGAAGTAGCTATGTATTGATATTCGTGAACTGGGCATATTTTGAAGGTATCGGAGATTTAGAAGAAACAAATGACAAAATATAGAATTAATTATAACTAAGGTAGATTATTCTAAGCCTGTGAATCTTGCCTGCATTGATTTTTCCAATCCCAATCTTACTACCAGTGCAACACAAGTTTGCAAGGTATTTTTAACTCTCAATTTTAATTTTCAACATTCATTTCCCTGGCCTTTCATTCAGTTAGGCGGAACTAATTAAAATTATTATGTCTGGAATGGTTTATTGATCTTTATATAGTCATGTGTAGACTCTGGATTTTTTTTATATCGTCCATCATGTCATCCACGAATATTTTTTGGACTAAGTCTTTGAGCAAAGTCGACAACTTTTTGCCCTGCCTAAGGAGGAAACGATGAAATAGCTGTGGAATGAGAATCATCAAGGTTACACTCTGTATCAAGCAGAATCTCTTAATCTTTCCATTCAACTCGAAGGTTTGATGTGGATTTGTGTCTCCTTCTATTTACTTCTGCTTGTAATTACATCTTGCTCTGATCAACTCTGAAAAATCAATCCGTTGAAGTATTTCACTTCATATTTTTTCATATATTCGTTTTTCCAGGGGATTGGAAGGGGAGTTATGAAGCTTCTGAAGCGTCGATAAAGGTAAGTGATTTCAAAGTCCCAATCAATGGCCTTCAACAAATATGCAATTTAGCATTTAAAACAATATTTTTCATACTTGTCCAACACTTAAAAATAGATTAAAGTGACAATATTGACATTTTTACATCATAACCACATACTGCATTTTCTGTGGTATCTTCATTTTCCTTAATTTGTAAAATTTTATTCTTTCTTGTCAACCCACCATTAACACAAGATCATTGAATTATGAGATTACCCCATTAGATAGCGATACCTACGCTTACTGATTCACAAACTTTTATTGTCATCTTGCAAATAACTACTACCATCTACTACATCTTCGAGGATGCTGAATACATTCGAGTAGTGATCATCCTATGGCTATGAAAACATCTTCCATCCTACCTTTATGCGGACATATTCATGACATTACTTTGATGTTCCACATAGATATCTTGACATAGTATAATAAGGCTGATATGGTTGCTTACATTTTCCATGAAAACATCATTACTTTGAAACTTTGTTCGACATGGAAATCTTGAGATAGCATAATGAGACCGATAGGGTTCTTTATTTAGGGTTTCTTTTTAGCGAACATTGGTATATAGACATAGTAATCTCTTTATTAATTTGAATTCTTATTTTATACTAATAAATGAATATGTTCTCATTTTATAGTAATAAATGAAATAAATTAGTTAAAGATGTAATTTTATTGTGTTTAAAAATAGATTAAAATGATAATATTGATATTTTTACATCATAACCATATTTTCTGTTGTATCTTCATTTTCTTTCCTAATTTGTAAAATTTTCTTTCTTTCTTGTCAACCATTCAGACAAGATTGTTCAATTTTGACAACCATTCATACAAGATTGTTCAATTATGAAATTACCCATTAGATGGTGGTAAATAACTACTACCATCTCTTTTCTATTTTAGATGATTCCATGACTGACAACCATAATGCTTACAAAAGCCTAGCATTGCTTCCATTTGAACTTACTGTAATCAAGCTTACTATTAAGCCCACTTACTATTAAGCTTAACATTTGTAAAATCAAACTTTATTTAAAACCTTGTATTTCTTCTCTTATCTTAAAAAGCCTTTTTCTTTATTAACTCTCTAGTTTTTGAAAACATAGAAATTAATGCTTTAAAAAAATTTGAGAAATAATAAGTGTGCTTCCCATAAAATTATGTAGAGTTTTGAACCGAGGAGAAGTGTTAAAATGAAACTCCAAAGCTCTATTAATAACCACACAACCAAAGATTGGTCTGCCTATAGGGCTACAACTTCATTTTCTTTTTCCAGTCGGTCTTCCCAAAAGATATATAGAATGCCAATAGCTATCCATACAACTATTATTGTCTCTCCCACTTCATTTTTTTTTCCATTCGGTATCTAGGAAATAAGTTGTGTGTGTGGGTGTCCATGTAGCTGCTGCTATGAAGGGGTTTTTAAGGAGATGTTGAAATCATAGAAAAATTAAAAGACATTGTTAATGAAAAGAAACCATATTATTAGAAAAAGACATCAACGAAAAGAAACCACATTATTAGAAAAAGATACCAACCAAACTTGAATTCATTATAAGGACCAAATTTGAAAACCGTTCTTAAACAACAAGAAAAATGATCAACCAAGCCATACAACAACAACACTGCAGATGTGTATTACATATTACAATATTTCCTTATTAGATATGGAAAAATTTCCTTTTAATTACATAAATTTTTGAATCTATAGAGCTTGAAGTTTTATGGAGATAAATGTCTATTGATAGTGTTCTTTGATTGAGCAATGTTAAAAGAAAAGTTCAATTCCCTTGGTTGTTGAGAGTATATATTTGTTTTTTTGGTTTTCTTTAAATTGTTTCAAGCTAAGCAAAAGATATATTATAAATTAGAAACAATGAAAACTAACCTCTTTTTTTTTTTTCCATTGTGCAAATAAATTCATATTTTCAATGATGTAAATTCAAATACTTTTGAAGATTATCTAATGAATAGAAGAAACATATGTTTAATTTTTTAAACAGAATTTGAGAAAAATGTTTGCCTATTAGATATTACAATATTACAATATTTCCTTATTAGATATGGAAAACTTTCCTTTTAATCACATAAATTTTTGAATCTATAGAGCTTGAACTTTTTAATGGAGATAAAAGTCTATTGATAGTGTTCTTTGATTGAGCAATGTTAAAAGAAAAGTTCAATTCCCTTGGTTGTTGAGAGTATATATTTGTTTTTTTGGTTTTCTTTAAATTGTTTCAAGCTGAGCAAAAGATATATTATAAATGAAAAACAATGAAAACTAACCATTTTTTTCCATTGTGCAAATAAATTTGTATTTTCAATGATGTAAATTCAAATACTTTTGAAGATTATCTAATGAATAGAAGAAACATATGTTTAATTTTTTAAACAGAATTTGAGAAAAATGTTTGCCTATTAGATATTACAATATTACAATATTTCCTTATTAGATATGGAAAACTTTCCTTTTAATCACATAAATTTTTGAATCTATAGAGCTTGAACTTTTTAATGGAGATAAAAGTCTATTGATAGTGTTCTTTGATTGAGCAATGTTAAAAGAAAAGTTCAATTCCCTTGGTTGTTGAGAGTATATATTTGTTTTTTTGGTTTTCTTTAAATTGTTTCAAGCTGAGCAAAAGATATATTATAAATGAGAAACAATGAAAACTAACCATTTTTTTCCATTGTGCAAATAAATTTGTATTTTCAATGATGTAAATTCAAATACTTTTGAAGATTATCTAATGAATAAAAGAAACATATGTTTAATTTTTTAAACAGAATTTGAGAAAAATGTTTGCCTATATACTAAATTCTATTGAGATTTTATAGTGTTTTAATGTAAACACTTTCTAAATTTTAAATATTTAGGACACCATTTCATTTTGGCATTCTTTTCTATAGAAAAATTTATTTAATATACACTAGTTAAGAGAAATCCAATTTTTTTTTTATAACTTTTCATCTTTGAAGGATTAGATAAATATATGCCCTTCGAAATAAAATTAAGACCAGCCCTTCAAATTTGATCACTGGTCTCGAGGGCTACTAGAAAGACACTTTTTGTGTTTATCTTTCCTTCCAGAACTTATTGAACGCATATGACTTGATTATAACGTGTTTCTACATATCTTTATTGAAGTATGGGAAATCAAAAAACAATATATTAATCATTTCTTTCTTTATTATGCATTAACAATATAGATTTATTTTATTTTCTAATTTTAGATATTTTTAAATTTAAATTAGAATGACAAATATATTTTTGTGGATTAATAATATGCTTAGTATTATCTTATGTAATTCTCTTCTCTCTTTTCACTCTATTTTGTGTTTAGATTTTACAATATGAACATATATTTCTGGATAACACATTCAAATATCTTTTTAACACTCATGCATATCTAGAACAATAGTTAACAACACAACTTCATACATAAGTAAAAGCTCGAGCCCATTCTCACAGTTAATTTTATCATTATTTTATTATCATGTTCAAGTGAATAGTTCACTTGTCTTCCAGAATTATTGCAGCGAGCTTTATGTTCAACTGGAAACTCTCATTTTACAACTTTCGCAATTTTATGTTTTTGAATATGATATACGCTATATGTGATTTAATTTGTGTTTTATTTTGTCCGATTAATGTAATTATTCTAATGTTCAGTTATTATTAACATTATTATTTGTTGCTGGTGTATTTAGAAGTTGATATAGTTAAATGACAATTACATTAATAAGGAATTTAAATATTTAAAGGTATTTAAAGGTAATTGGATCTAAAATAATTCTTGACAAGAGTGTCTGAAGAGATTTTATTTAGTTTATTTAACATGATTTAAATGTCAATAGTTAAGCCACAATGAATATTCATGTGATTATTCTTATATATGGTAGAAATTGTTTAATGTTACAATGTTAGGTTGGACATTACTAAAATGTTGACATGAACTCATAGAAAGGAATATAAAAATAAAGGTAGGTTTTCACTCAAGGACAGGTGTGCACAAATTTAGAAATAAAATTCAAATTTGTGTTTATTTCTAGAATAAAATTGTGAAGGAATTGTCAATTGATCATACTCTCAAGCTGATACATTGTTTTTGCATAAACATAGTCTGGGTTTTTATAACACTTTTGAAAGTGATTGTCTTATTCTCTAGTAGTAGCTTATCAATTGTGAGATAATTAGAATTGATGGAAATTTGGTGTAAAAAACGTGTTTTTTGTGTTGTCTTCTATTTTTTTGCAACCTTAAGATAACTAGCATTGATAGAAATTTAGTGTAAAAATAGTGTTGTTATTCTTCAATGAAAAATGAAAATATATGTAATTGTGTTTTATTTTTGGACAAAGTACATATGCTAGGATGCTTAGTTAGCAAAGTACTAAAATAGTCCTAATATTGAAAGATATATTCAATTATTAATGTCTATAGTGCTCTTTGCATAAAGAGATTTATAGATAGGTTTTAAAATATGATAAGTTATAATGGACTTTAAAGTGTCATGCTCTCATTCACATTCAAATAATCTCCAAAAAAAATCTTTATTGTACAAAGAAAGCAAGAAATTTTATTCCTACATTAACAATTTTTTTACTATTACTCTCCATCGAAATTAGGGAGAATATGCAAGAATGCACTACAGAATGACATACCAAAAAGTTGTATACATAAAAAAACCATTTAATTTTCCAACTTCAAAGTTTAATAATCAAACCCAGTGGCAAGGAACGCTAGCTATGTGACCTTGTTTGTTTTCAAAGTCTTATGTGTTCATGAGGGAACACTAGCTACGTGGCCTTTTTTGTTTTCAAATCCCTATGTGTTCCTCATATTAAATATCGATGCAATTGTTGTTGCAATCACTCTTGTGATTTGTACAAAGCTCACCTTTATATTATAAACTTAAGACCCTTTTTCTTCTTGTTTTTTTTGGCCATATACAGATAAATTTCAATTTGGAAAAAAATTAATTAAATTCCCATCCTTAACCTCTAGAATCATAACATTGTAAAAATTAAATTTTATTTTATAAAAACAAAAAATCATCTTACACCTCATTAATTAACTTATAAATTATATATACATTAACATAGTTTAAGATATTTTTCTTATAATATATATTAAAATAGTCTAAAATATTTTTAGAATATATACATGGTTTATAGAAAACTATTGATGTATCTATTAAAAATGTTAAAATTTAATGCAATTATATAAGTTTTATAAATAGAAATAGCGCACTAAAATTCAATACTCAATATTAAACATTAGACCTTTATGACCAACAATGCGATTTTCGTTTTGTAAATAATTGATTCACCACTCACTTTATTTAAAATTTAAGTTTATATTTATATATATTATTTTTTCTCAAATTTCTTTCCAAAAAATTATATAAAATTTAAATACATTATAAAATGGAAATTTAAATTGAGATAAAGAAGAAAAAAATAATCATTAAAATCAAAATCAATTAACAATATCACTATTTCCTTATTATTATATAAAAATATTTAAATGAAAAACATATTACTATATCTATTTTATTTCATACATATTTAAATTAAAAAATATTAATTATTACAAAATTTCATTATTTTTTATGTTTAATAATATATCTATTTTATTTCATACATATTTAAATTAAAAAATATTAATTATTACAAAATTTCATTATTTTTATGTTTAATAATCTAATTTAATTTTTTAAAATGTAATTATATCATTTTGATAAATGAAAAATACACATTAAAATTCAATTATAAATATTAAACATTATTTTTTTGAAAAAATTAAAATTATCATTAAAATTATTGTTATTATTTAAAAATATTAACTATTTTTTATATAAAAAGCAAGTACTAAACAACAATATTGCAATATAGTGAATATAAATTTAAACATAAAATGAACCTTAAATTTATTTAGCTATAGAAAAACACTTCACCTGAATTTTTTTTTTTTTTTAATAAAAGAAGTTATTTTATTCTCATTCATAAATCCTAAATCTTAAATGAAGTTTTAAAATCTTAAATGACATGGAATTATAAATATTAAAAAATTGTTTTTCTTTTGCACTTGAAATTTGGAGTGAACGTGAAAAGTGGAGCGAGAAGGCTAAATTCTCTTTTTAATTAATTTTTGATATATTTGTAATATAAAATTTATAAGGAGAGAGAACTAGTGTGTGAGAAAATAGAAATTTGAGTTTGTAAGTGTAAAAGAAATTATTATTTTTTTTGAAATGTTTTTGGGTACAAATATTTTATAAAGGGTTTATCTCTTTTTTGAATGGTCTTGACATGCATTTATTGTACCTTGAAATTAATAAATGGATAATTTTGTGGTAGTTGTTGAGTCCTAATTTTTGGGACATTGGTTCTTGTCCTATGTCAAAGTATGAGACATTGTGCATTTTTTCTCTTTTTCTTTCTCTTACTCTCCTCAGGATGACAAACATTATTGTGTTACCCAAATTTGTTGGCACAAACTAATTTTATTGGAGCGAATGCATGCAACTTATATTCATCACTAAAGATTTGTGGGAACTTGTAACTAATGGATATACTATGCCTTCTCCCGATGAATTCAATGCATTGAGTGATGATGATACGAAATCTTTAAAAGGACTTATTAAAAAAGGTAATGAAATGCTTTCACTTATTGGAAGTGATATTGAAGAATCTATATTTCCAAGAATTAGTGGTGTAGTATCATCCAAACAAGCATGAAATATTTTAAAGAACACATATGAAGGTGTGGTTGTAGCTAAATTGTAAACATTGAGGAGGAATTTTGAAAATGCTCATATGTAAAGCAACGAATTCATTCATAATTACATCACAAAAATGAAAGCTCTTGTTAATCAGAGGAGGTCATTAGGTGAAGATGTTCCAAAAAAAAGGTTGATTGAGAATATTTTAAGAATTGTTGTGCCCAAGTTTCAGATAATCACTACCAGTATTATGATCTCCAAAGACTTAAATACAATGAAAATTAGTTAATTGAGTGGATTATTATTAACCGTGGAAGAAAATCACTCATTTAAGGAAGTGGAACATCCTTTCTCTACGAGGCATGGAGGAAGAGGAAGAAGTAGAGGTCAAAATCAAAATCAAATTGAAATCAACTACATTCACAAGGTAATGCATCACCTTTAAGAGGCAGTGGAAGGAGTCCTAGTTACTTTAGAGGAAGAGGTAGATCTCATGGCAGAGGACGAGGAAGAGATGGAGGAAAAAATGGAGGAAGAGGCGGTATCGAGCATAAGGGTGTCAATATAGTTGTTGAAGAAACTAAGAATGAGAGGTTATACATATCAAGTTTGATGGCGCATAGTGAAGACAATGGAGCATGGTATATTGATTTAGGATGTTCAACTCATATGAGATCTCAAGAGGAGTTGTTTACAAGAATTAATGACAATTATTTTGGTAAAGTCATATTTGGTGATGATTGTATTTCTGAAGTGAAAGGGAAAGGCACAGTTGCAATACCAACATTGCATGGAAAGAAGAAGTTAATTGAGGACGCTTTGTTAACATCAACATTGAAGAAGAACCTACTTTTTGTAGGATAGATGATGGACCAAATCTACAAGTTAGTGTTTGATAATAAAGAGTGTTTAATCATGGATAAGTTGAATTAACATGCAATTGTATCCTGAGGAGAAATTATTGAAGATAGAATTTTCAAGCTATCCTTTCATTCAAGTAATTCATAGAGTTTGAATGGAACAGAGGAAGAAAATAATAAGCTTTGGCATTTAAGGATGGTAATTATGAATTTTCGAAGTTTGGTGTTGCCAAGAAAACAAAACATGGTGAATGGTCTTCCTTGTATCAAGTTGAATGATGAAGTATGTGAAGGGTGTATTTTGTGAAACAACATAGGGAAGTTTCTCAAATAGAACATGGAAGGCTAGAGAACATTTAGTGTTGGTGCATTCAAATATGTGTGTTCCAATGGAGATTGTGTCTTTTGGAAAGACAATTTATGTTATCACTTTCATTGATGATTATTCCAAGAAGACTTGGGTATACTTTTTGCAGAAGTTGTATGAAGTATTCTCGCACTTTCTTGAGTTTAAGGCTCCAGTTGAAAAGAAAAGTGGTTTGAAAAATCTCACCCTAAGAACAAATAATGGGGGAGAATACAGGTCAAATGTGTTTTTTCATTATTGTAGAAAGATTGGAATACAGTGAGAGTTTACCAATTCATACTCTCCTAAAAAAATGGAGTTGTGGAGAGGAAAAATAGGATATTAGTTGAAATGGCTAGGAGCATGCTAAAAACAAATTCTCTTCGAAATGAGTTTTGAGCCAAATAAATGCACATAATAGTATAAAATATTATTCAATGTCCTATAAACGAAATGTTGAATTTGACTCCAGAAGAAGCATGTCATGATACAAACCAAATCTTGCACATATGAAATTTTTTGGTTGTACTGTATATGTACATGTTCCTAAGGAAATGAGGAAGAAATTTGGTTGATAAAAGTGCGAAGTGCATCTTTATTGGAAATGATATTGAAACAAGAAGTTACATGTTGTTTTATCCTTAAGAAAAGAAGGTGATAATAAGTAGATATGTTTTGTTTGATGAGAAGGGAATCTATTAGCAATAACATTTACAGTTTAAATTGAGGAAAGATGTAGTGGATATTGTTGATGAATCAAATTCCAATTATACGTAAAGATAGATGAAGTTAAGAAGAATATTGAGTGGCTTGAAAAAGGTCATTAAGAAAGTAGTATTTTGGATAATTTTGAAAGAAGGGTTACTAGATCTCAAAGTTCTATAGTAAATTATGCACTTATGGTACAGGTAATGAAAATGGATGAACCACATAATTATGAATAAGCAACAAGAAAGAAAGAGTGGAATGAAGCTATGGAATTAGAGTTAAATGCCTTGGTGAAAAATGATACATGGGACTTGGTCAAATTACCAAAGGGAAGAGATGTACTTGACACTAAATGGGTTTATAAGACCAAGTATGAATCAGATGGCAAAACTAATAAGTACAAGGATCGTTTAGTTGCAATAGGCTACACACATAAGGAAGGCATTGATTATACTGAGACATTTTCCCCAGCAACGAAGTTGGATATAGTTAGGATAGTTCTTGCATTAGTTACTTAGTACAAATGACCAATTTTTCAGATGGATACTAACATTCAACTCTTTTGAATGGTTACGTGGATGAAGAAATTTATGTGGAGCAACTTGATGGTTTTGAAGTGCCAAGAAAATAAAATTGTTTTATAAGTTGAAGAAGACTTTGTATGGTCTTAAGAAAGAGACAAGGGCTTCGTATTCAAGAATTGATAAGTATTTTTAGGATCTTGTCTTATTTAAAAGTTTATCTGAGCCCAATATTTCTATCTTTCATTCAATATAGGACATTCTAATAGCCATCTTATATGTTGATGACTTGATCTACATAGGGAACAATGTTGAACTATTTCAAAGATTTAAGTCACATATGATTTATGAGTTTGAGATCATAAACCTTGGTTAGTCAAATTATTTCTTGGGAATTGAATTTTGGTAGAAGGAAGATGGTATTTTCATGTCACAAGCCAAGTATACTTGGGATATTCTTAAGAAGTTAAAAATGTTGAGCTACAAGCCAATGACAACTCCTTTGGAAGTTGGTTGAAGCTATATGGACATGATAACTCAAACTCAGTTGATGTTACTTTATATCGTCAATTAGTTGGAAGTTTGATCTACTTAGTTGCAACTTGACTATATATTTTCTTTGCAGTAAGTATGGTATCAATATTTATGGTAGAACCCAAGGAATTGCATTGAAAGGAAGCTAAGAGAATTTTAATATATTTGCGTGGAACAATTGGTTATGGTTTAGTATACAGATCTATAAAATATTCTAGGTTGATTGCTTATACAAATTCAAAATGGGTTGAATACATGGATGATAGGAAATCATCTTCAGGGTATTCATTCAACATGGGTTCAGCAATAGTTTCTTAGAGTACTAACAAGCAACCCACAATTTCTCTCTCCACTGTAGAAGTAGAGTATAAAGCAACAGTAAGTGAAGCAATTTGGTTGAGAATAATTATAGACAATTTACATGAACTCAAGAGAAACCTACTTAGTTCATATGTGATAATCAAAGTGTAATTCAGATGACTAAGAATCTTGTTTTTAATAAGAATACCAAGCATATTGATACTTTGTGTCATTTTTTTGGTATTTGTTTCGACAAGGAGTGATCAAGATCAAGTAGTACATAACAGATGAACATGTAGCTAATATATTCACTAAAACAATGTATAAGGAAAATCTCTCCAACTTCATTGATGATCTTCGAATATTTCCAAGTGATCATTATGAGGGAAAAATGTTGGAATAATGATTCATTTGTAAAGCTGTTATTTTGTGTGAGAGATTTATGGAGATATTTGCGGACTGATTGATGAGAGAATTGTAGAATGATTGATTGAGAAATTTGTGGAGATAACAAATTCCTGAGACCTCTCCCGATGTATAAATATATATCTTTGATAATGTAGTTTGCTAGAGTTCGTGTGTGCATTATTATTGAATTTTTGCTCTGTTATTTGTTTTGGTGTTTCTTCTTCAGTTATATTGTAATTTTGTTTTTATTAATAAAATTACAAGTAATTTTTTGATTAAAAAATTAAAAAATTTGTGATACTGTATTTTTTTTTATTGATAAAATTATATATATATATATAGATATAGATATAGATATTAGTTTTGCTTTTATAAGTTGAAGGTTACATTAACGATTAAAAAAATCACATCATGTTTAAGATACTCTTCGTCTTTGGTATGTCGCTTAGGAGACCATACCAGAGAAAAAAGGTATGGATTGTAGTGTATCAAAATCAAAGAGAAAAATAGTAACCAAATCATAAAACATGAATCCATGTTGCTTCCTTGTAGATAAAGAAACCAGCAATTAAGTACAGTAAAAAAAGTGACTCCATAAATCTGCAGATTCAAGAAGGCATGCCTAATACTAGAGAAAAAAAACCACTTCAGATATGGGGGGAAGACTCTCTTCCAAAAAATTGAACATTAAAAACAATAAGAAAAACTTGTGCATCAGGATGATAGAGAGGTGTATGAG